>VOMN01078581.1:0-22676 GCA_014899125.1 Orchestia grillus | reverse complement strand
TATTCACTGGTTGACTGTTAAGCAACACGATTGCGGTCGGTGGACTATTCAGAGAGCGACTCTCAAAATTGTGAAAGTGATTGATATTTACTGCAAAGTTATGCAATAATGCACATGCCATGTACACGGTTACAATAAATAAGATTTCGCAACAAACGCTATGCTAAAAAACAAACGTTTCGGATTACATAAAATCCTTCTTCAGTGCTATGGAAAACAAAACTTCGTTGGAATTTCGTGTAAAAGGTTGTGATAGCAAGACGTGGAGAAGTAACAAATTTGAAAGAAATTTAAACTTTAAATAATGGAAAACTTAAATATTCCATTTACTATCAATTGTTCATCTATTTTGAACCATTAAACGTAAGTACTCTTGGACACCAAGTACAGCTTGGTACTATAACCCAATGTAACTTTTTCGTCACACCATCGATAAATATATAAAACGATCGGTAAAAATACTTGAATGGCCACAATTATAAATAGTTGTAGATGCACTGGCGGAAAAGTCAGACTAAAATGTAAAACGTCTTTGTGTCGGTTATTTAAAGTAATTATGCAGCCTGAACACTGTAAAATTTGCATCCCACTAATTTCGGTGACCACACTGCAATTAGCGGTACGCAGTTGTGCATTTGTCAGAATTCATTTACTGCTAGTATAGTCAAGAAAAACTTATTGGTGCAATGTTTTGTCAGTCAAATTTCAATAACCTCGAAAATTTGAAATGCAGGCTGGACTAGACTGCTTGTGGTTAGCGATACTGAATTACTGATGTTTTTAATCAGTGTAGTTGAGATGCAAAGAGTTCGGCGAAACTTCAGGCGACTGAATTTCCCTTAATTGGAGGCCCGAACGTGACATGGATAGCTGATGCTGTCCGTCGTTATCAGGCTGGAGTATACAGAGATTACCCGATTAGCGTATTTTTAGCGTATTACCCAATTAGCGTATCACCCAATTAGCGTATCACCCAATTAGCGTATTTTTAGCGTATTACCCAATTAGCGTATTACCCAGTTAGCGTATTACCCAATTAGCGTATTTTTAGCGTATTATTTAGTTAGCGTATTACCCAATTAGCGTATTTTTAGCATATTACCCAATTAGCGTATTTTTAGCGTATTATCCAATTAGCGTATTACACAATTAGCGTATTTTTAGCGTATTACCCAATTAGCGTATTTTTAGCGTATTACCCAATTAGCGTATTTTTTCAGCAATTTCTGGATTATATGTAAAGCTCAAATAAAAATTACTACATAGTTAAAAAAGTAAGTTTACTAATTTGAAAATCCAAGCAATTTCCGGCATTAGTTCGTGAACTTAATGTGGGAGTGGATGGAAATTAAATTTATACTGGAAGTTATTTTAGAGCTAATACCATGCCATTATAACCCGATTTGTGATGGTCTTCAAAAGAATTTCGAAAAGTGAGTTTTGAAACAACTTTTCAGCGTATGGTTGGGCGATGATAAATTATGTTTGGGAAGATCAAGGAACGGTTCCCTTGCTCTTCTCAGAAAACTCGGAAAATTTTACCGCACTTTGGAATGGCAGGCTACCATTATGACTGCACGTCATTTCTGCAAAGCTTTATATAAGTAGAATTGCTAATTATTTCAATTAGCCAGAATAACACATTGCTTCGATTAAATGTAATAATTACTTGTTAGATTAATAAAAAAGTATTGGCTTGATCAAGTAGAACTCTCAATTGATCGATTGAGTAGCATTACTCATTTCTTGATTTTCTAGAATAACAAATTGTTTCGTTTAGTAGAATAGCAAATTGCTTGATTAAGTAGAATAACAAATTGCTTGATTAAGTAGAACAGCAAACTGCTTGATTAAGCAGAATAACTAGTGGCTTTATTTCTGAGAGTCTATGTGTCTGATCAACAAATTTTCTGAATCGAACTTGATGAGTGAAGATTATGTAGACAAACCGTGTCCCCGATGTCAACAAAATTATTATAAATTAAGAGGATATAATCCTCCATATGGTAAATACAAACGACTAAATGTTTGCTGGGGCATGCCTTACATCGTTCAAAAGCACAAGAGATAAATATAAACCCAAGAACAATATTTACCCAAGAAAAAATCAAAGTGCGAATTATCCGTTATATTGTTTTGCAGTTATCTTGATTCTTTTCAATCTTCGTTAGAAAAATCGACGCAAAAATTTTTTGACCCAATTTTCGTCTGAAATTTTCGAAACGCAAAATGCGCTTATTTTGTCGTACAAGAAAATTTGGTGAAACGTGACCTCAGGGGATAACAAGCAAGGCCATTAAGGCTGCTGCATTCGAGAGGAGTGTAATTGGAGGCGGCGAAAATCCTGCTGAAAACATTGTGCTTCATTATTCTAATGAATATTTCTAAGGAGTAGTACATCAGTTTAAGAGAATGCGAAGCATCATTAGTATCATAACAAGCAACATTATCAAGATTAATCAAAAGTTGAGTTCGTGCTTTGTAAAAATTTACCATTTGGAGAATGAAAAAAAGCACCATGATAAAATATATGTAAAACAATTAACGTACAGTGAAATAATTACTTTTGAAGAAAAACAAAAAATTAATGCAATTTAATACAGCCTTGATGATGTCAGTGAGAATTAAACGGATCAATAATACCTTGTGATCAGTTTCGAGTTCAAATAGAAACACGCAAGCAGACACAGACACAAGGACAGAGCGACGCTGACAAACTCGTCGGTAGGTTGCAAAAATTAGATAATACTTTTGTCTTCATTTCCGTTAAGTTACTGGATGGTCCAGTGTACTTCAAGAATGAAAATACATAAGGGGCATGCATCTTATACATCGATTAACATGGAAAACATGACACAGTGAATCAATGCCAAGTCTTATGGGATGTTCCTTCCTCCATGTTAATTGGGCCTGATGGAACGACGCATGGAATGTGGTGCTATGGCGATAAAACTGTACAAAGGAATCATACTTATGATAATAAACATACCCGCTTCACAGGCAATATGCATATCCTTCCCTTGCACTAAAGAAGAAGTAATCCTAAAAGTGTTTCTATTGTTACACTTGGACGTCTACTGAAAAAGGCAACATTTCCATAAAAGAATACGCATCTTTTTTAATTCCGTGTTAAACCAACATGTGAACTCCATTTCTACAGTGGGAGACATGGAAGGTGAAATTTTCTATTTAGAAATTTTTGACATATGTATTGGAAATTTCCCAAAGATTTCGTTTCTAACGAAAATATTTTCTTCAAGAGAGTGATCTCAAAAGTCGACTTTAAAACGGATACCCTGAACTTCGTTGAGTGACTGAGGCCCAGTTTATCAACGAGTGCTGAGTCCAGATCTATAAACTACATTTGTACAACTTCAATTTGAAATTGTATGATAACTTCATCAGCATCTTCTCGTAGCTAATATTTACAAAACCATATATTTACTGAGACGTGAGTGTAAAAAACTATCTGGAAGGTGGGAGGGAAGCATAGTCTTTTCGCCACTCAAATGGATTTGCTTGTTAGTTGTCAGGCGCCAATGATGTAGATAAATTACTTATATTCGTGCAGGTAGAAAAATGTTTTCTCTTATACATCGATTTCGACTTGAGTATATAATTTTGAACTAAATTTAGAACATCTTGGTTTTGGATTATGAACGTATGAATCATTCGAGACGCCAACTAATTCAATTTCACGTTGCCTTTTGGGGACAGAGTTCACCTAGTGTAACCCAATTTAAAAAACCTCATGAGAAATATGAAGACAAATAATAGAAAAGCCATTAAAAAGCAGCTGTCGTTCGTCTTTAATAAGCAATGCTACCCCTTGTATAAAAACAAAATGTTTATAGTCCTTTTTTCTTTTTTTTTTGATGTGACAGCTCTATGGAACACCAACCACTAACATGGCGTTCCAAAACCTTGTAATCGAATTTCTAAATTTAATTTAATTTAATTTTTGGCATTTCTTTATTGAAAAAATGAGAAGCCCGCGAAATGCGATAGGTTTTAACCTAATCGGATGTTTAAAATTGGGCTGCATGAATAATTTTTCCATGTAATGGCAAGTCTTATAAGCAAGTTGATGAACCAATAATAGGCTCAACTTCCCGCTTTTCTACTAAATCCATATTTTTCCTGGATCAATGTCCAGGAAGTGTATTTAAAACCAGGCTCTGTGAAAGATGCTTGAACGATACTGTATGTAAGCTTTGTATTATTTTGTTCCGTCATTGAAGCCAATTGATTTCCCAGTCACCACCTCTGAAAGGAGAGCGTAGTCACAAAAAGCCTCATTTCCTCAAAACAAAGAAGTCCATTATGCTTCGAATTTTCAAAGGACCTAAAAATTGAATTTTGTAAGGGAAGAATAGGCTACTGTACGGGCTCAAACAAACAAACAATTGAACACTGATAGGGAGGAATAGGCTACTGTACATGCTCAAACAAACATTACAGAGCCAGAACAGACGATCGTCAAACAAATTTTCAAAAAATCATCACCAGTCAATAGTTTTTAAATTCGAAATCTGTGCAAATTATGTGTTCCTGGGAAAGTATCAATGAAAAAAAATGATGGAGCGAATGGCAAACTACTGTTTAGGGCTTAAGATTTGCTACCCTTGTACATTCATTAACAAGCGATTGTAAATTTTGAGTTTCATCTATTTGATTATGTATAGAAATTACATTCATTTTACTTCTGTTGTGTTCTCAGAAACTTTACCAGAATACCTTTTTCTTCTCCCATCAATTGCCTTTCAATGACATTCAAGGGAGAAATTTTTGAGAGGCTTTCTAACGCAACACATTTTGTTAAAATTTCTCAACGTGTACGAAGATTTTCTATGATGGAAAAATTCTTTATGAAGCTTATGGTACTGATTTGCTTACTTCGAAATTCACGAGATAATCTTAAGGTCGATTACCATAGTAAGAAAACAAACAAATTTGTTTGGCCACAAATTTTGGTGCATTTAAGCTATACATAAATTGTTTCATTAGCAGATAATGTTTGCAGGTATTTTGTTGCATTGCGGTGAGTTGAATCTCACTTTCCCTTCTCACATGGTAGCTCTATTTTTTGACAGGCTCTGCAGGCGGAAAAATTTCATATATGCGAATTTTATTCGCGCTCATACACATTTACCACACCGTGTCTTTGTAGCGTCATTAAAAAAAATTCTTACCGGATATTTTTACCGTCACTCTTACTTAATCCGAGTTTTGATGTTACCATGACTTTCTTCATGACTTCCAGCCGACGTGAGCACCCGCTGCAAGTCCTTCCGACTGTGTCGTTTTATGGAGGACAAAACGCAAGGTCCTCAGTCTCAGCTTCTCACCAGAATCCACATGAATTTGGTTTGATTTTGCGTCAACAGCATTCACATTGAATACTTGAGCAGTTTGCAGCCTGAGCAATTCCGTGAGTGTGTTCTGTTGCGTATCCCGAATGATATGATCAAAGAAAACATGAGACCGATGGAACCGAGTCCATTTTATTAGGAACACATCGCGGCTTTGCTGACCTCTCCACAGCTCTTAAAGTGACTGCAACGTGCACTAACCGCCTGAAAAAATGATACTGTAAGAGAAAAAGTTTGAAATGAATGATACATATCTGCAAACTCCAATCTATGAAGATCATTGATGTATTAAACTTTTTAAATGGTTTAGCGTTGGCTTAAATTGGTTCATATTTGAGTGCAAATACTGGCAGCTTTCGTTGTTAACGTTCTTGTTTGGTGAAAGGTTTGATTTCTATTAGAAATTCAGTTTTACGCATTCGGAATAACATGTCATCTAAACTCGCCTAGCGTCACATCAATTCTTCACTTGTGAAGAGTGTTATTGACGTGAATACATTTGTATTTATCTTTACGTTACCAAATTTATCTTCTTCTTTAGAAAAATGCGAAAGCCGTAATAAGTTTGTTGATGAATGGAAGGCAGTATCATCTCATTCTTTAATGTTTAATGCAGTTATCTCCGGATCTCTTGTACTTATAGTTACAAACGTCCTGAAAATTCATTTCTGTACAACACTCATTTGCATATCTCTTATCTTAAGCCGCAGGAACTACATCGAAACTGCACAGGATTTCAAATGGCTAGCAGTCCATTTTGCTCGTCAGTCTCGTGCTCGTTACTGGGACCTACTGCGCGATACGATGAAGTTTGAGTTCCTTCAAATTCGTACCGCTCAGACGAGATTCCTTCAAATCCGTGAATATCTTCTTTGAAAATTCTACTTGAGGATTATGAAAACTTAATTCCGCTCGCATAGTATTATTTCAGAACTTGAATACATATTATATACCTTTTGCTAAATTTTTAACTATACCAAAATGATTTGATTGTTTATGAAAAGGGATTGTTTATTTGACGTCAACGCTATGAATTTGAAGTTCACCGATGTGCCTTTCGTGTGTTTTTTGACTGATTTTGCTAAGTTATATAAAATTTTGGAGAGAATGAACGAGGGAGTTTGTAAAGACTGCTTCAAAATTCTGTTTTACAATTGCTTCATAGTCTGTGGACATAATAAATTTGAAGTAGAGGTATAGAACACGATATAAAAACAGGGCGAATGACCGAAGCTACAGACCGGGGTCCCTTTGTAACATAATATTAATTTCTTTGCAGCCTATGACCCACTGAAACTACAAACTACCTCATCACTAGTTAACTACTACTCTTGAACTGCGTATGAGCCTGACTATGCGTGACGCATTCACGCACAGTTTTAAATTCCATAGCAGGTGCCCAGCTCGCGCCTGGATCTGCTGGCCAGTATTGGAAAACTTGCTGGAAAAGCAGACCCGAGTTTCCGAAAGAGTTCCCCTCTCGAGCGACCTAATGGCGCTCTAATTAACGCATTCACAGATTTGACGCAATCATCTCTCGCTTTCAGCGTTTCGTTTCCATTCACGAGCAGTAATCAAATTTTGTCTTGATCAGTGGCCGTCGTCTCTGAACTTTACATTTCGTTGTGAAATACTTTGCGTTGCTGTCCAAATTTTGAAAATGAAAGTATGAGCGCTTGTATTCAATAATAATTTCTCTTAAAAGATGTTATATACCCCTTAGTGAATATGTTTGTCTTCTATTATAGGTAAAAATGCAAGAAATTAAATTTTTACATTATTAAATTTTTTTGTTGCCCTGTACACAAAGGTAAAATATATTCGAACCAAACTACGTAGAAAGCATGCGATAAAAATATGATGGATTTCGAAGTGAAATAGACTATTCATAGGTAATGTGAATTTTGCTACCAATGTGGAGCTCAGTTGTGACGTCGGGAAAAAATATTATATTCTTCAAAAAAATTTGACTCACTACGACGAGTCTACCTTCACTCATCACTTCAGGGCTGCAATAACAAGCAGGTGTGTCGATAAAAAAGAAAATCTCAAAATTTTGGGAGTATAATATTTCGGAAAATGGGAATTTCAGACATATATTATAATTCGAAAATATATTGTTGGGGAAGACGTGGGAGACCACTATCAGATTAATGAACTGAAAGTGTGACGGTAAACGGTGTTAAATCTGCCCAGTAGTGAATCGATCAAATCCCCAACTTGTTATAATTGCATTCGTTGCAATCTTTACTCCATCGAACATTCTTCATATCGTCCGACAGGCTACGTCCTTTGTGTGTATATATAATATATTTATTATTAATTTGGTGTCACCGTTACTAGGATTGAAATTGAGTGTAATCGAGGTTATTTGTTTCGCTAATTGCGTTGACAGCGGTTGGAAACCAGCTGGTTGAGTCGGAATTGGTACAGGGTCGCTGAGTAATGTTAGGAGCAAGAACTTGCGTAATGATGATGTAAAATTCATATCTTGTTATTGTATTGCAAGAGTACCTGTTGCTTCGGTTTTTCAAGTATCAAAATCCTGAACAATCAATTGGAGTTTTCCATGAGAAATGAACCAGGGAGAAGCGACGACTCATCGAGGGTGATAAAAAGCGACGATTTTGCGTGGGAGGTAGAAAAATATTTGTGGGGAACTCATCTCACTAAAAAATTAGTAACTCTACAGCGAATGTTTTGATTGAAGAAGGAGTGTGTTGTAAAGCGGTACCAAAAAATATGGGATGGATGTATATTACATAACACAAGTTATGGTAAAACAGGCATCCAGTTACCAAAAGATCGTAAAAAAAGCCAGTGATATACCATTTAATTCTGCATTAGTTTTAATTCTAGGGGGCTCGGTCCCCTCAATTTTGCATAGATGCTCGTAATCGCTACGCTGTTTCCAAATGTAACCTGTTTGGAGGCCCCGGGAAACCAACACGGCGCTAAACGTTTAAGACAAGACTCCAGTCCAGAAAATTTGGCGGAAGTTCTCCTGGAAGAAGACTTTTTTTCCAAAACGTCAATCCCCCTCTGCCTCACAGCCCTCCTGGACATCTGCCATGCCACCAAACCCTTCTCATTTTCACTGAGCTATTTCTATTCAATTAAAGTTATTTCTATTCAATTTCAATTATAGAAAGTTTTCTTGAAGTACACAATGTTAAATTGTTTTCTATTTTTGTTCAGTAAATTTGAATAATCATGCAGACATCGAATTTAAATCCTTTTCTCTCTCCATGAACGCCAATTTTATTTGCATCCTTCATTCAATTTCGAAAGATTTAATTCCAGCTACGAGATTTCGCAACTTCAGGGATTTTTGAAACTAAAATATTCTATGTACGGAAGCACCATCCTAAAAAGGGTTGGAACCGAGAAATTGCTATACATGTAGGCACTACATGTCAGCGCCGCTGGAGCTGCAGATGAAAGCAACTGAAATGTTCGTCGACAACACAGCTTGACGATGGAATAAGGACATTAACAAGAGTAACTCCGCTCAAACTAAAACATTTATACAATAAAATATGGCTGGATTGGTGTTTGGCCTATTCATCATATTTTATTGTGTGAGATGTTCACATAGACTTGTTTGCAACCTTTATTTAATTCTGAAAGGTATAATTCCAGCTACAAGAGTTAGTGGACCCTCTTGCTCGTGACATATGAAGGGATTGGTTTTTCGGTTCATATTTATTTTTGCATAAGCCAAGATTACACAAATTTCTCATGTAATCGAAGACATTTCGCTAACAAAAGCGTAAAGTTTTGTCCACGAGCTTTCCTCTCTTTCATCCTCGCGGTGTAAAACTCTACGTATCGATGGAGTTTCTTTCATTATCATGATATTTAAGGTACATTTTTCTTCGCAGTAGTTAAGTAGTTTGTAACTTCCTGCTATTCTGCGTTCGTTCTCAGATATTTTTTTTAACCAGTTCTTATTAATTTTGGTGATTCTGCTGAAATGTCATTTACTGATTTTCCTCTGCTGCTTCTGCTCAAATTCTTTTTTGTAAATGAGAACAGGCTTTAAATATTAGATTGAAATAATTTCTAATGTATGTTTACTCCACCTTCAGAATTTCTTAGCTTCGCTAAAAAATCGTTTTAATTTCTTGACCAAGAGTCGTATAATATCCATTTTTAACGTTTTTCTGTGGGGTCTAGGAACTCTTTGATCCAGATAAAGGGCATTCAATACCAATGCCTTCCAAGTATCTTAGTTAAAGAGCTTTTGGATTCTTAATTAATTCTCACAGAGAATGTTACTTCATCTTCACAAAAGAACGTAGGGGCAATGCGCTCGTGCCGACCCTGCTGAGCTGAGCTATTCAATTAACAGCTAATCCAAGAGCAATTTGAACTTGTGCACTTCGAGGTGATAACTTTGGTTTCGTTATTGTTGCTGCAACAAAACTTTTTTCTGCCTCTCTGAGTACTGTTGAAATTGAAAGTGAGACTCCGCATGGGCGAGACAACGTATTGGACTGTGTATTCAATTGGATATAGGCGAGACACCGCATGGGCGAGACAACGTATTGGACTGGGTATTCAATTGAATATAGACGAGACAGCGTTAGGGCGAGACAACATATTGGCTTGAGTATTGAATTGAATATAGACGAGACAGCGTTAGGCGTCCCTATTATAGCAGTGAGGTCGTTTGACTGGAACGAGGTGACATTACGCGCCTGAATTGGCAGACCATTGAAATTATTATGTCATTGCGGGAAAGCCGTAATGCAAATTTTTAGAGACGGCTTTTGCCGCAGGAGTCATTGGGAGACTATCTCGTACCACGTAAATTGTGAAAGAAGGAAGCGCAAGTGACTGCTCACGTTGGGGTGCACCAAAATTAAAAGTCAATAACTTGTTCGAAGTGCAAAGGGAGAAAATAATATTAATTCAAGAGGGGAAACATGGGGCTACGAGGCTCCTCAGACGGCCTCAGCTCCGAGTGAGGACAGCAAATCGCGTACGAGGTGAAACATACTTTCATTTGAGAGCATTTCAGCCAGATGGGTTTTGAAAGATGAAAACATGTTTTGCAATTAGTATTAATGAATATAATTAATGAACATGGGTAACATTAAAGCAATGTAGAAGGAATGAACAACATAATTACTTTCGGTAAGCAGCGCACATTACGTCGCACGTAATGAAATTACATCGTACGTGACGAAATTACATCGTACGTTACGAAATTACATCGTACGTTATGAAATTACTTCATACGTTATGAAATTACAATGCGTTTTATGAAATCATACGAGCTTCTTATCATGAAAAACATTTACAGCTTTCTTTTCAACTAATATATCCAGCTGTGCCCGCCCACGCGTTGCTGTGGCTGGGTAATGTTTTTTAAAAAGCGTACATAAAAAAGTTTTTAAAAAACATATATATAGAAACACGGGCATATTCGAATGCAATATTGTGTCAACACTTCAAAGCAGGCCGGTGAAGAACTTTCGGAGATTAAGGAATTTGAGGAAACGAACATTCACATTTTTATTTATTGAATTATATCATATTATATAGCTAAATGATAGCGAACTCAAAGTGTTCAGGGTCTCATTTCTTCCACACGCAAGCCAAAGTCAGCCCAGCCAACCCTGCTTCACCGTCGGGCCACGAAGCAGATATATACTCGTTTCTTACAAGTTCCAATCAAGGAAAAACTAATTTTCAAGTACAGTTGTTGACCATCATACATATGGAAACTCTGAGAGAAACGTCCAAATATGCGAAAGAAGTTTTGATATCGTCTGAGATTATTTTTTTGTGCAGTGTATGGACCGCCTATGTTTTTCATCTAGAGCCATGAATTCCTGGAGATGTTCGCTTACAATGACAACGTCATCGTAATTCAGCTGTGTGGGAGCGTATGAGCTGCCTGCTCGCACTTTTTATTCAGTGCCTAAAAAAAAGAACTGGGTTTCAATTCGCCGCAGAAAAAGACAGGTCTCCAACCTGTGATGAGATTCTGAATTCTTTTGGTAACTCAAGTTTTAAAGTACCCTGAGTCAGTGAAAAATTCCCTCCTTGAACTTTGTGTTTAGTTTTACTGAAAAGTTCGTCAGCTGCAGCTGCATCATATCTACTGAAACACACATACATATGCACACACAACACACAACATACACACGCACGCACACACGCACACACACACACACTTCATTTTCGTATTAGTCTTTCAAAACAGTGAAATCCCAACCTGGCTTACTGGCGTTGAGTCCATATTTTTTGAATTTATTTTTAGTTTCATGAAGTTATATTGTTTTAAATTCAACAAGATTCACAGCAGCGGGACCTTCACATGAAATGAATTTAATTAATTCTACCTGTGTTCGAAAACATTGGCTGCACAGTGCGCTTTTTCTGGTACATGGCTCCCAAGAACCGTCTGGAAACTTCTCAGACGAGCTTCTTATCTCATATCTTATTCTGTTGGAACTCTCTGTCAGGTGCCGGGGAGTCTGGGGAATATTATGTACTTATTATCATCTCGCAACCCCGGCGCAGGGGGCAGACAGACCCGGAATGTGTTGCAACGCCTGGTTAATTGACTCGAAAATTATCCCGACAGGGAGCTGGGGGCAGAATCTTTTCACAATGTACATAAGTTTTCGACTCGTTCGGCCGCTACTAGGAGGGAGCACGTCTTTTAAGCAGGAATAATTTTGAATAGAAGAAATTGATTTGAAAATTATGCTGACTTTGAGCTGCGCTGTATGAATATTGCGCGCTATACAAAAAGTTAGAAATGTGTGTAATTGTGTCTCCGCGCAACAACTGATTTCATTCTTTGCTAGTTTACTTAAAAAATGGATTTGATGAGTATTTGAATTTATTACGTAATTATTTGTATGTGTTCAACTACGATTCTTTTGCAGTGAAAGATCATTATTAAAAGTTAAACTATTTATTCCCTTTATCTTCAAGATCACTCTATTAAGCTCGATGAATTTTCAAAATCAGCATATGCTTAGTTGAAATTTATTACGCACTCCTCTCTCTGGTTCTTCATGCCGGTCTTGGGGCTTGAACAGCTCACTTAATTTCTAACTCTATTCCTGAATGGTGAAGAAACATTTTCATGATTGTGTCTGTTTAATTCTATTTATTACAAGTACTGTCTCGGAAATGGTATTGTTAGCACTCATGACCATGACGTAAGACATGCGCATAACCGATGCGTACAGTCGCCCCGGCGTACAGTAGAATGCTACATTGGTTCCAGCAAAGAACTGCTCTATATACAGTCGCCCCTCGTATAGAGCGATTGATCAGTTCGAGCAAATCACCGCTCTACAGTCTTCCGCCGCGTAGAAAAGTATCAAGAAGATAAAACATTAAATAACACGGAAAATATTAGGGGCATCAGAAGGTAATTGAGCGCGCTGTCAGAATTAAATAAAAAGATTGAGTGGTTGTTTACTATAACCGAGCTGGTGCTCTAAGCGAGGGGCGACTGTAGTCTGAATTAATTCTACTCGGACATACTACATCCATGTTGATAAACACTTTGCTGAAACTCGCTGTCTAATTAGAGAATATTTATATAAGGAATAAACCGAGCAAGCGGCACTCAAAGTAAAACTTATGCAAGTGCTGCGAACTGACTGTGTATCAAGAACTCAGCGCGTGAAGATATTGGAACTTCTTTTTTTCAGATTTGTGTGGCGATATTCACGCCTGAATTTAAGTGGCCTCCAAAGTTACGAGCTTATGCAAGCAAAGTTAAGAGGAGCCTGTTTGTGTTCCATTAGAGCCACTGAGTTCAGAGTCCGAGGTTGGGGCGAGGACTTCCATTGTTGGCTCGGCTGCTATATATCGCAAGTATTAGCTCGGCTGCTATATATCGCAAGTATTTCAAGCGATTGACAAATAAAAAGTTAAATTTACCCGAGCAACGCGTTTCTCTGACTTTGACGAGCGTCGGATTCAGACCCGGCGGTGTCAAATTAAATTGTAAACTCTCAAAAATCACTTTTTCAGAAATGTACACGTATGCGTTCTGAACACTTTCGTTTCAATTCATCAATGTTTGTGTATTCATCAATATTTATATTTATGATTTTAATGCAAAAGTATTTGCTAAAACGAAAGATTTCTGAAGGGAGGTGAAGAAACACAAAATTTCAAAAATAACTCTAGGATATACCCTGTAATGATTTAACAATACACTGATTTTTCAATACAATTTTCTTAATGTTTCACTGGGAAAAATGTTAGCTCCACAAACATACGTTAGCGGTATGGATGATTAACCACTTCGTGCATGTATGAATGAATGAATTTATAAGAATTATCCGAATTTGCAGATATCATTCTTTTCGCATGAAAAGAATGATGGGCTCCAAGGAAAAAAATCACCTAGTGAACACCCGCATTCCGTGAGTGTAGGGCAAACGAAAATAACTTCACACATTTGATGGTTGGATGACAGCGAATTGAAATAAAATTACGTTGTTAACCTGAGACAGATGGAGCAAAATTTATTCTACATACGTACACATATTTAGGAAATAAAAATGAGATATACTTGCATTACAATGCAAGGATATTTTTAAGGATTTAATAACAAGGATATTTAATGCAAGGATATTATTTAAGGTTCTTAAGAATTTTCTGAAGGATATTACGAGGGCTTCCTGAACGATACCATTACTGTAGTGCTGGGTGGTCCGTCAGTAAAGAACCCTTCCAAAATATTTATCAGAAGGAACACTACAAGCAGCGAGGAAATTAATTTAATTTCGAATAAAAGAAAAGTTTTAAATTCTTAAGTAATGCGATCAATGCTATCAACAATAATTAAATAATGTGTCAACGCTGAAAAAAATTCTACTTCAAAATGGAGAGCTGCCCAAAAAAAACGGCGAGCGAGATGAAACCTGACTTCAACTACTCACAATAGTTCAAGTCTTGCGGTGCCGACGAATCCCAAGAATGCATTCCACGCAAAAAAAATCTTTCAAAGAAGAGCATAGAGGCACAGATAATAAAATCTAATTAACCTGTGCCGACCGCACACCAGCCTTGCTGCGGTAGTCTGCAGCGACTGGTCAGTCGAACTGATGTTAGCCTCGAAAGTAATGAACAAGTTCTTTGCCTTTTGAATCGGTCGTTGTTTAATTTGAATCGCAATTTCGCGTTTTAATTTATGAGACTGTGTAGTTAAGGATGTACTTCATTCAATGACGCAGTTTGATCAGAGATACGATTGATTTTATTTCCGACAGTTTATTCGACGATGCAGTACAGTGAGGGCAACCGTTTGGTGAGACCGTTACGGCCCTCGAAGAAGGCTGACGTCTACATACTGTTCGCATGAATTCAGTTTCTTTATCCAGAGTAGATGATGTATGAATTTCCCTCTGCTTGCGTGGTGTGTACTTTAAATTTGCAAATGTTTTGAGGGGTGAGCTGACTAACTCGATTGAGAGGTCTCATCACCGGGAGGAAAAGACCCACCACAATAACGCTATTTGAGCAAAGAATTTAACAGTTTTAAGAGGTATTTCTTTCTGAATGTTAAGCGAAGTTCATGAGGTGGTATTGCTAAGAGGTCCTGTTACATGTTGAGTATATTCAATTATTATTATTGAATTCAATGGTAAGTATTCCTCTTACTATTGAAACGATAGCCATTGCGTGAGTCAATAGTGGCGTTTTGTGTCTCTAGCATGACTCGACTTGTGTTTCATAGCATTTTGAGATGATATTTCAGTTCTCTCAAAACGCGTTAGAGAAAACAAGGGCTGTGTCTTCCCAAGTGCACTTCGCGCACATCAAGGAAATACCAACGCTTTGTTTCAAAGCCACTTCCCTTAGAGGTTGTCGTTGTTGACTGGAACAACACGACCTGGCAGTTCACATTAGCCTTCAATGTTCTCCTGTGCGAACTCAGTTTAACGTACACAATTCACAGAGTTTTCGTAAAAATTGAAGTATCTCTCAAAGAATTAGTCGTCCCGATGTCCTCGATATTACGTCATCAAGTATTTTTGCATAATCTTTAGAATCTTCTCGATTTATTCATTTGTATTTCTTAGACAAAAAAAAACGAGAAATCAAGATCTAAAGCCCTGTTTCATGTTATTAAGAAACCTAATACGAGTTGAACTATGTGTTGAGTTTATAAAATTACTCATTGTAAACATTTCAACCCCAAGCAGGCTATAGGATATCAAAGTACACATGTAATTATCGGCATTCACATATCAAACTTATTTAATTTGGGCTTAATGCGCTAATATTTTGCCTTCCCTGTTCCGAATATGTAATATTTATGATGCAAAACGAAGGAAACTGAAACATATGTTATCAAGTTGGTGCTTTTTAGGGATCTTAACCATCCATTTTTTTTGCAGAAAGGCTTGCGTTAAACTCATGCACTCCACGTCCAGGAATTTTTTCCAATGATGCATTTTGTTACGCCCATGTTATTGACTTCAATTGAGACATGCAATCAATATGATGGATGAACTGTAGTTGCGATCTCTTTCTTGAATTAGCAAAACGCTGGAATTCAATCGGAGGGTAAAAACATATTAAATTACGGTGCTGATACCCACATCGAAGCAGATGAGGGCGGTCCTATAGATACACTGATAACGAGAAATGTTCAGAATTAATAAAAAATATGACAAAGAACATTGAAAAAGTGTCGTTCGGAGCTTGTACCAGAAGATAAATCAAACGCCAGAGATAAATGGAAAAGGTTTTCTGTATCCCAATCATTAAAGTTTTTCGTTGCGCTTGCAGCAGGCGTTAAACTCTCATTATGATATTAGTTCCATTACTCGGTCGCATAGAGCTGAGCACAGGGCGCTGCAATGACCCCCTTGCAAAGTTGCTTAAAAACGGCCACCATGAGTCGAATTTAGATTTCCAAATCTTGAAAATCGCCGTCCAAGATTACAGCTCGCAAAAAATTCGTTTGGGCAACTATTGCAATCGATTGCAACGGCCGTGAAATTCCTTTGCACTTCGTTTCATCTCGAGCGGAGTCACGCAGGGGGGAATGCATAATTCGTGAGGGTTGGGGAGTCGTTTCCTAACCAGCAACGTGTTAGGTGTACCAGAATGAATCAATTGCTGAAGAGAATGTAATGTATTTGGTAATATTATAGTGAAAACTTCCGAGCAAATTGGTGTTGTTTTGTACTGAAAAACGTGTTTTTGAATTTAACTGCTTGATCGGTGCTTCAAATTTCATGAATTTTATTATTACAGAAGATATTTTTGTAAGGAGCTTGAAAAATCTTTTTAACAATTTTATATGATAATTTAAAGAATTCAGCGAGCTTCATCAACTTATTTTCCATTTACGATAAAATGCACCACAACAAAACTTTCTAGCTTCTGTTTGTGGTGCAAAGTTTGGGGTGTAAACTTCTATCAGGAAATACTGACTGCTACACCTCAATATTTTTCAGCATACCATCAGTAAACACCTGTTATCTTCGTGGAAGGGATGATTTCCTGTTTTATTTTACCATCATTGCCATTTTGCCTCTTTTGAACTAACTACTCTTCGACGCGTCTCACATAACGACTGCCTCACTGGATGGTTTCATTCTAGACTTCAAAGTCATCTGGAAACCAATGCTTCAATAGGTTGCTACTCCTTACGCGTACTTTGTGCGGTGGAAGCGTCTCCCTTATTTGCAAGCGAGGTTCATCAGAATCGCCGTAGAATTCAGGCTCCCAAATATCAATTTTGATCATTACCCAAAACGTCGCTCGATTTTCGTTTTAAAATTCAAGAAAAAATGTTTATTCGTTATGTCCCCCATTCCTTCGTTGCTCCTTGAGGGAAGTGCCGCAGTAATTTTACCATCACTTAAGCTCATAAAAACCGTCCGATCTTATTTATTAACTAAAATATTTAATTTCTACAGAGTCCATTTCACCCTTGAATATACTTTCGTATCTTTCTGCCGCAATTACTCGAGGAGCGCAGGTTTTTTATTGCATGTTGGAGACAAGAAAAGCGGCCTTTGGGCAGAACTCCGATTTAATCTCGATAGCTTCTCGCTCGCCTCGAGCATATCGCTTGGGTCGATCTCGCTGGGCCTACACAATAGAGCTAAATGCTGTTCTAGAACACAGTGATTTTCATTTTAATTATTTCATATTTTTTGATATAGCTGAAGAACGATCGTGTACTATACTACTTTATTGTGACCATTCTGTGACTTTATTGTGATCATTCATTCGTTTTTAGAGATGCATTTTGTTTGACACCAGCAGCTGGCACCGAACTCAATTGTAGTGTTTGAGAATAAAAGTTTGAGCTTGTAATTCGCCTTCACTAAGGAGCAGTCGTACATGGCTTGCTACTTTTCCCTTCATGTGTCGATAAGATATAACTCGTTTTTGGGTACAGCTGAACATAAATATCATTTCATGGCTAACTTTGAGAATTTTTAAATCATAGACAAGTCTGATTTCATACCTTTGGAAGATGTTTTTTTTACGCGGTTCTTCAGTATTTTATAGGTGTACAGCCTACACATCATTCATCGTGACTTGTTTCTTACGCATGCGCTCATGTCTAACCGAGACTTTTCTCGGTGAACTAAATTTCCCTTCCTGTGCTCGCAGAAAATCGATCCCTCAGTTTCATACTTCCTCGCTCGTTTAGGAAAGACTAGCGGCTATTGAACGGGTGATAGAAGCTAACATTTATCTTGTATCAATTTATCCAGCTCGGCAGCTTCACATTTTCTTCACCACCCATCTCTCAAAATATTGATGAACTGACGGCGACTTTTGACATAGAATTTTTCTCTGAGGGCCCCTTTTTAAGCTTGCAAACCTGTTTTTGACCAGCTTGCAAATTGATAAATTTTAAACTAAAGTATTTTATACCCTCCAACTAAGCTCTTTCTCTTAACGTATCATCTATCATACATTCAAAATAAATGCATGTATCAAAATCAAATCGTACGAGCATGAGACATGTCTTGCCTGTTTTGACGGCAAATTTAAAAATTCACAGCTCTAGAAATTCATATCTGAAAAATTCGAGGTTGTCCTTGAGGCCCCCCCCCCTCCCCCACGTACGTAGCCAGGGACCCCACATACGCTGGGGTCCCTGATAGTGTCCTCCTCAGTCCCCTTTGTTATCTTTAGTTTATGTTTTAGAAATCCGTCTGATGTCAATTATTTGTGGTAAATGAACGTTTTAATGGTTTCCATTTGTTTCTTCCTGGTTTTCGTAAAGGGGGATTTTGTGTGGGCATTTGTGGCCAATTCTTTTGATACACGCAGATTTGCACCGTGAGATGTGGCGATGTAAAATTTCATATTGAAGTACTAACAAGTAGAAAAACTTTATTTGTCCAGGACATTTTTAACTAAAATACTGCCACACTAAATACTAAACTCTATAATAATGCGCAAGATCAATATTCAAATCTAAGTGATTCCAAAAGTTTTTAGATGCATCATTGTTTTCAGAAACTGTGATCATTTGTATTTTAATGTAAATTAAAAAATTGCAATCTAGTGGTACTATACACTACTAGATTGCAATTTTTCGACACGTACTTTCATTACGATAACTCGTTCTTTCACTCCTCAGTCACCTGACATCGTGCCCCCACATTTACACTGGGCGGCAAAAAGTCCCTTTTACATTTTGAACATTTATTACAAGATAACTAATGCAGCTATAAAAATCGGTTCTAGATGAAATGATAGAGAAAATGAAAGTTTTGTTATTCAAGTATGATATCCTTTAAATGCTCGCTATTATTATTTAAACACAAACGTGTTCAACGTACAGTATCTTCCATGACTTTTTCAAAAATATCTGGAGTTGTTCTGTTGATTTCTTCGAAGATGTTTTTTTAACTCATGAAGAAGATTTTTTTAACTCATGAAGAAGATTAGGCATATTGATGTGAGCCTTTCCTCTAAAGTATCCCCATAGGAAAAAATCTGCAAGGTCTAAATCAGGAGACCGTGGTGGCCATGGAACGTCACCAAAACGAGAAATTAAACGACCAGGAAAGGCAGTTCTTAGTATTGTCATCGTTTTTCTTGTTGTATGTGGCGTCTTAAACCACAAATTTTGCACGTGCAAATCTTCCAGTCGTGCCAATAAATATTTCTGTATCATTTGCCTGCAGTTGTCTCCTTTCGCTGTCACGGTTGCACCATTAATATCTTCAAAGAAGTATGGACCAATGATTTTTGCACTCGTTATGCCACACGAGACGGCAACTTTCTGTGCTCGAAGTGGCTGCTCATGGATTATCCTAAGGGTTTCCATCACACCAGAATCGGAAACTTTCTTTATTAATACACCGACTGCAATAGAAATGTGCCTCATCAGACATGAATAGAATGGGGTAAAAGTCTCATCGTTCGTCCACCTTATTAGCTATGCACGAGCTAAGTCTTTTCTTTGTTGATGGCTACCAAACTTTAACAATGGTGTCACTTTAATTTTATATGTAAACAGTTTGAAATCTTTTTTAGGATGCGCTGCAATGATCATCGTGAAATTCCTAGTTGACGCAAAAACTTTGCCTAGTCTACATTTTTAAATCTGCTGCAACACTTAATGAAACACGTTGAATTACGCATGCGTTCCTTACCGATCTCGGTCAGCCAGAGCATTCTTTGTTAACTCTTGAGCCAAAATCCCTGAATCTTGAAATCATTGTAATAATGCAATGTTTGGAAGGCCTTTGTCGATGAAATGTTCTTACGAAGTCCCTCTGTACTGCAACTAACGATCCATTGTGAGAAAAATAACTGTCCACCATCTTTACTCCTTGCTCCCTGCAATTTGTTGGTTTTGGGATATGATAATTGTGTAAATTACGATTATAAAATATATTTCAAATACGTATCATTGATGTATACAGGATGAAAACTCAAGATTTTTTCTTTTATTGTCTATATAACGCCTTTTTATAGCTGTATAAATCGTCGTGTAATAAATGTTCAAAATGGTGAAGTAACTTTTGCGCCACCCTGTACAAGAAAAGTTTCGTACAATATCGTCAAAAAACATATGAAAACCAATCTCATAGATGGGGGAAATTTAATTTACCTTACATTATTGGCCTATGACTCTCTAACGTTCTGTTCTAAAACAAAAGTAATTTAGCGCTTTTTTAGGGATAGTGAACGTTTTTCTTTTCGTTTTTATTTTATTGTGGACGATCTCGACGTTCGGTCACGGACCGCTTTGTAGCCATTAATTTCTGCTTGGAGGAAAGCAAGCTCTCCAGCACTCCCAACTGAGCGCTCTCTAGTCTTAAACTGCCTCCAACTTTGCCATTACGTGCCATTTGGTGTCGAAGTAGTAAAAAGGGATTCAGGAGATAAGTATGGGTAACGGTGAGTTAGATTTTCTCGGAATCCAATCCGCGTTTTGTACAAAATGACGGCTACACTACAATGCAAATGGATTTTTCCGGACACTTTCTCATAATGTTTCTGTAAATGACTCGAACTTCACTTGATATTAGCAACGTTAATACTCAACGGCGGTAAATATTTGAAAACTCTCTGTACACAAGTCAGCAAAGTGAGGTACATGGTTTTTTACACCTTAAACATTAGTGTGCAAGTTCATGATGACATTTTCTTTAAAATATCAACTAGCTTTTACGGTGGACGCGACCACAATTCAACCAATCGAGTCTTGCAATTACGAGTGCGTAGGATGAACCCGACTAAGGCTCCTGCTACGTTACAACTCGCGCCTTTGTTAAGTCACACCAATTAACGAACGGATAACATATTCCTTGAAGGATCTAGTAAATCAATTCAGTGGCTTGAGATTAATGGAATCATAAGACAAATTATTCAGATTGGCACTTGGATTAGAAATCAGTTGAAAGTCAGTAAGGGAAAGTTCAAATTCCTTTTTGCATAGCCATGAAGGCCATTGGGGCCGGTGTTTGGACCCAATTTCTGTAGGATTAAGGGGGACTAGATGATACATCACCCCATGGACAGGGTGTTGGTCTGTTGCAAGTTCTATCCCAGCATGAGATGGCACCCGTTTTACACCTGGGCGGAGTGAACAAGCTGGCGTCAGGTGGACTCGAACTCGTAGTCATTCAGACCGCAGTCAAACATCTCACCCTCGAGGGTATCCAGGCGTCAATAAAGAGACTCAAACCAATACAAAATCTCACGCATTTTTTGACGGAGTCTATTCCAATTATGTTTTGAAGATGTCAAAGTTCAGAATCTTTACAATGGGAGTCACTATTAAAACTCGGTTACTCGACTTCTCATTACCCGTGATTATTAAAGGAAAAGAGTTGCAGGCTTAAAGCAGAAATGAAAAGGAGTTTTTAAACTGACCAACGCCGAGCATTTCCAAACGGCGGGACTCAGAGAGCGTAGCCAGGCGCAAATGGAGTTCAACTTCTTTTTATCAGGCTGAGGGTCCACCNGCAGTAGCTGTGGTCTGAATGGGCTTGTTGCGTCCGGCGTCAGAAGCTCATGGAGTGGCTTGGTCATCGAACTTGAGTTCCTGATAACAGGAACGAGAGGGAATTGTTCAAGGGCGTACTTAGACATGTCCAAGATCCTGCCCTCTTTCGTGCTACGAGTGCGCAGAAAGAAGACGCGAGAGAATAATACGAAAACAAGATAATTGCGCTGACCCTTTCGAGAGGTTATCAGTGATGTTTTCCTCAACAAAAGAGATAAAGGAGAACTATCTAAAAAACATTTAATTCGGATGTCTCGAGCAAAGGCTCTGACCATACAGGACCGAAATAAGCTTTAGGCTCTTAATCGAAAGATCAGGTTTATTCAAAAAATTTGATTTTGAGCGGCTGCGGGAGACCAATAGGAGCAGGCACATGCGAATTCGTACACGTGTGGGTGATGAAGGCCAGAATTTTCACCGCCGACCGTATTTTACCTCATTGCCATAAGTAATCTTGCCTGTGTGACACCATACCTTATTTAGGTTCCAAAATTCGAAATGCAATCTTTTTCACTGTATATGAAACGTTCGAGGACCCTTCTGCGAGCATTCTGAGTTTGAAGTGTTTCCGTCGGCTGGTAAAAGTCCCCAAATGAACTCAATGAAAGCTTATTGCTCCACGCCCTGGATGCTGTCGTTTTCTAGTGTTTGCCACTCCCCGTATGTGCAGGGCCTGAACAATGATTCATTAGCGCTGTTAGCTCCACAGGGTCTGTGTTCGGCGAATGAAAAATTTGGTGCGCGGGAGCGCCGGCAACACGGCTTATTACAACACGGCAACACGGCTTATACAACACGGCAACACGGCT
>VOMN01078572.1:0-12789 GCA_014899125.1 Orchestia grillus | reverse complement strand
ACATCCGGAACGAGCCCCTCATAATTGCTTCGCTCAAATGCTGACACGGCAGAAAAAATCACAACTTCTCTCCCTGAGCCGCCGTGCCTGAGTTCCCGCAAGTTTTAAGAGACCAACGAGACCTAAATAATTCCACTGTAGAGTGTCAGTGCTATTTTTTCAGTCTTTACTTTATGATCTATTTTTTGATTTCACTGGGTTTTTTAAAACTTTTCCTTGAAATGATGAGCACTCTGTAAATGTCTCGATATACCAATGAAGACAAAAGTTATAACGAAATGTAGTTTTCATTATACATTTTTTCTGTTTACACAAGATTATATTTCAAACGCTTTGCTAAATGCTTTGTACTTTGACTTTTTTGAGCAATACTCAATAGTAACGTTCGTAATTACAGAACTACATTGCTTCGCTCGGCAGGGATGCCACGACGGAACCAATTGCCGTGAGCTGAGGCTCAGAGCAGGAGGAGCGGCAGGGAGATCATGGAGCCGGCGTTAGTCCAACGCTCGAGTTGACTGAAATACAGACGCGGATCTTCTGCTGCATGGAGATTAGATCGGATGATCCACGAGCGAAAGTGTTGAAGGATCTATGATGGGTCTCAAACTGAGATGAGTCTTCAACCAAACTTTGACGGAGGCAGGCGCAAAGATGGAGGATGACAGAAAGTTCACGTAATCATTTAGCGAGGAATTGGAGCTTTTCAAACGCGTCACAACGAAGAATGAGTCGCGAAAATGTTTTTTCATTGCAGTAGCCATGCTGTGGAAAAATTTCATTCAAAAATGATACATCGGAACTAAATGACTTACGTCAGAGTATCAATTCTCTAGCAGAATGGGGTAAAGCGAAGAATATTGTACAAACGGGTAGGATAAAACCACTTCATCAGAAACATTGAGTTATCGTTATTAACGAGCAATTACATGGGTACGATACGCTCAAAGGAGAGCGTTTCAGATATTCCACAACGACGATGCAAGACTTAAAGGAAATACTGAAACAAGAACTCCAAATACTAATTCATCATCTAAAAGCTCGCGCATTCTCGATAGCCAAGTCTTCCGTTGGCGGCGCGCAACAATGCATCACTACGTACGTAGTCAAAGCCAAAGTTCGAGGCTCTACAACATACAAACTTGTTGAAGGGCAATAAAGCTTGCTTCTAACCTCCATCAACGGCAAGACAAAGGCTTGAAGAGAAACTGGACCGCGTTTTAATCCAGATCACGTCTCAACTGCGACTCATATTTCAAAAAATTCTCGGAGAAGCGAGCGGCCTAGGAAGCGCTTAAGCCTAGGAAGGAACTCGACGTGACTGCTAAAGAAAACCTCCAGAGAAGACGGGTTGTGCGGTTCCTGTTTTGATTTGTAGGAGCTTAAGGAAGCTTTCACGCGGCCTAAGGCATTTGCTCCCATCGCTGGATATAGTTCACAATCTCCAGTTCGTAATCCCTGCCAAATGTGAACTGATCGCCCGATGTCAATAACAATAACCCACAGAGTTGGTCCTCATCGCTTCTTCTTATTTATCACTTAAGCCAGTAAAATTTATTCTTATCGTCTGATATTGTTCGAAACATTCAAATAAATGAAAGTGAACCCTTTGTCACCAAAAAATTGAATACTGAAGGGATAGATGTATAAAAAAATCTTTACTACCTTGAAATATACTTGGGACTGCCCTAACCTGCAGTGCTCTATTCTCGCAGATGTTTGTTATTTTTCTGTGCCAAAATTTGACGCTTTCTAGAGAAGTCTGTTGATCAAGGAAATAATTCCCGATGAAAAGAAGATACTCTCAAGTACAATTTGATGAATAAAAGTTTTGACCATGATTGATGAGTAAACACATGAGACCACGAAAAGAAAGTCTTGGTTTGGTTTCGGGTAAGTTAATTTGTGAAAGACCTATTAAATATCACTTGTTATTAACTCATTCGGAATTACTGATGAAGTGGTGATGAGTGGTTTCAAATCATGAAGTAAAATTTCACGATAACTACTGATTACTCTAGAAATTTCTATTTAACTCTGCATTTTACCTTGGTAGTCCAATTACGCGTGGGTTTTATGTTCACATTCTGTCCAATGTGAGAGCATCGGAGGACGTGGCCCTGAGAGCGCCCTCAGGAAGCGAAGGCTTTGGCGCACAATACTGCTGAAAATTTCTAGAAAGATCAACCTTTTTTCATCCTACGCAAATGCGCGCTCCTGCACACAGAATTGATCTCCGATCGACGACGAAAATCTTATTTGAAGGTGAGTATCTTTACGCATCCATTTTTAAATCAATTGTTACTTTATTAAGTACCTAAATAAACTAAAATTTTCTCCATAGTTCATAGACCTTATTGAATAATAGGGCTTGAGCGTAAATTTAGAAGAACGAACTTGCAAAAGCGTCAACCACTAAATTTCAGCCAAAAGTGATCTCTGACGCATTCCCAAAGTTTACCAAGTTACCTCACTTGCTATGAATAGTCGCCGTGTTGCGGCAACCATTTCTTAGAGGCCCATTTTCAAGAATATCAATTCTTTGTGCCCCTACGAGCACCTATGCATCTGGGTCTAGCATGTAGGTCAAGTTAAAGAAAAGACCAAGTTAGCAGCGAGTCGACTTCAACACTGACGAAAAGAAATATTCGACATCCACGTGGCGAAAGGTTTAACGATGTGGGAAATTTCTCAACGAAGTTTTGAGAAACACTTGAGGCTCAACAAATGAGGTCCACTCATTGAAGAGCACTGAGGGACGAGCTGCGCACAAACACGACCCTGTACAAACAAGGAAGCCAACCCAGGCACATCCCGTGGCTGTAGTTGCCAGGGCGGCTGTAAAATAAATAAGTCTAACCCTTGACGAGTTTTCACCAGAAAATTCTTGCGTTTTCTTCTCACCTCCTCTCAGCTCATTATGGGAGAGAATATGGAGAGGGCGACGGGAATGAAAGAGGCCGTTTCACAGAGTGGAAGGCCCGTTCGCCGTCGGTCGTTTGTCCTATTAAGGCAGCGTCGTAAGTCCTATTAAAGCAACGTCAAAAAGCGTCCTGTAAGCTAGAGTCGTGAATCACATCAAGTAGGACCTTAAGTAGTCATAAGGTAGAGCGGCAGCTGAGGAGCGCCCTAGTTAGGTCGCCCACACAGAGGAAGGAGAGGCTCAAGAAGTCAGCCTCGAGCTATTTTCGCAAGGTAAAAATAGTGAGAATGTGAAAAGCAAAATCTATTCGGGTACGCATCGCTATTTGTATGGAAGTTTCTTTATTACTGTATACGGCATTCAAGGAGCGTATCCATTGACATTCATCAATTTATATTGTTATTAACTTGTGCTCACCCGATCTGTTCAGAAAATTAGAACGAAATTTTTTCATTCTATGATGGAATATTAACGCCAGGCAGGTTGATGAAGAGTTTCCTTTATATCACACCGTTGAGAGTTAGTCGCGTATATTTGATCGCCAACGACGTTCAGTTTAGAGACGACGGCATTCATGGAGCAAAATTATCCTCTTAAAATTATTTCAGCTTCACAGAAGCATGAAATTAGTCCCAAAGAAGCGTCCAATTTTTGAGTAATTCCGTATAATGGACATCAAAGCACCACGTTCTCTATCAGAAGGTGGAGTACATTTCTGTGTGGATGGCTGTAGGCCGAGCTCGGAGAGCGACTTCGGCTGAAATAGTCGTATTTTTAAAGCGCTTTGAATCTTGAACATTGAAGCCACTGACGGAAAAAACTGCAGGCAATTAACAAAATAAAGACTGCCAGGCAAACAAGCTAAATTGTAAGAACATGCAGCTAAATTCTGCAGGCAAATTGTAAGAACCACTCATAGTGCAGGTGACTTGTAAGAACCACACATTGTGCAGGTGACTTGTAAGAACCACTCATTGTGCAGGCGAATTGTAAGAACCACTCATTGTGCAGGCGAATTGTAAGAACCACACATTGTGCAGGCGACTTGTAAGAACCACACATTGTGCAGGCGAATTGTAAGAACCACACATTGTGCAGGCGAATTATAAGAACCACACATTGTGCATGCAAATTACAAGAACTACACATTCTATACGCAAATATAGTTTCCCCCTGAGAAAGAAAAGAGCACGCTCTTCTCCCACGACGTTGCATCTCAAGAACTTCCTAACAGCAAGACAACTTCTTACCCAAGCGGAAACTTCATTTGAAAGTAGTCAGTAAGGCGAGCCTCCCAAATACAGCAAATTCAATTGTGTTGAGAGCGAGGCAGAAAGTGCAGTTCCGGGTCTTTAAGGCGCAGTAAAGTATAGCAAGCGCCATAAGGAGCTGCAGTTACGCGCATTTACGACTCGACTTCTAGCGACTTCAGGTCTCAACCGTAAGTCGTTACAGCTTTGAATTCATTGTTCGATAGGGGGGAGGTCATTTACATGTAAAGCGTGATGATATGAATTGTGTTTCTGGTTGAAAATAACCAAATCGGTGACGATTTTATTGCTTTTGTTTCAGTACAGCAGCTTGAATGAGTGCAGTTAAGTTCAGGAAAAAAAGAAAATCGCAATAGAGCAAAAAAATCCAAGAGAACGAATAACATGGATGATTACGATCACATCATGTTCTCTGAATTTGAATATATAATTTAAATCTGGAGGGGAAGGTTCAGGAGTCGTTCCATCAAGCTTCGCCGTTACGCTAGTGAAGGGAAATGAAGTCGGCGCCTTCTCCTTAATGGGGTGTTTCTTCTCATCTCCTCCATCGTAATTTTCATTTCTTAAAGGCTTTCAATGACGCTTCAAACTTGGTGCAAACTTCAAGTAAAGAGATAAATTGTATAGACTTGTCAAACGGATTTAATTATGAATGTAGCCATCACATGGGGCCCTGCGAGCGGGACCTCGGTGTGTTCAGCGCGCCAGCCTCAGTACCGCTGTTGTGAATTTAAAACTGAAGGATTTCCTTTGCACAGATTTGGTTGCCTTATTAATTTTCCTTCTAATTTAAATTAGCATTTCCGAGTAATGAACACAATTTCATGAATGCTTAAAAATTTGTACTCATATCGCAGGGCTTCGTATCATACATGTGAACCCTCATATATAAGGGTTAAATATATTTACTCATTTATCAGAATGTTACCCCATCACTATTTCCCATCAAATAAACGACGAAGTTTCGTTTTCACGATTCGTTTTATTTTCCGGGATAGTTAATGAGCCAAAGTCATCCCTGATTTAAAATTCAGCACCTTCACTCAATAATTACAGAAGGACAAGAAATTTTGCAGCTTTGCTTCAAACTAAACGAACTCACTTGAATATAAGTATAATTCAGATTATTATTTTTTACTACTCCTGATCTTTTGCGATATAATTTTGAAGCGATATGCTGGGAAATGATCATATGTCCGCCGTGGCGCAGGAGCAATCGGAGGCCGGTCAGGCTCTACCTTGTGCGTTGAACGAACGCTCACTCGCGCTGTGGCAATAAATTCAGCATAAAATGTGCATGCGAACTAATTTTGGTAAAAAGTTGAATGATTTAGAGCATTCATAGTGGCCGTAAGAGTGCAATTCTATTGCAATTTAAGAGGTGTAATTGGCGGTCTAACGCGGCCTTTGCGCGTAGGGTAAAATTTTCCCGTGTAATTTTAGAGAAAAATGTTCGGATAAGAGCGAATTAGGAACAGACCGATTAAAAAAAAATCGCGATTGAACTTTATTTCTCTTTCCATTAGGTCAAGCGTTGACGCTTCAATTGCATGAATTTCTCCGCATTGCTAAAAGACCTCTTCTAAAGTCATACAGTCAAAGTCAAACATCGCTAAAAAACCTCATCTAAAGTCTTACAGTCAAAATCATACAACGCTAAAAGACCTCATCTAAAGTCATACAGTCAAAAGAAGTCCAAAGGCTGCGAAAACATCCAACTCAGATAAGTCAAGTCATCAATTTTAGTGGGCGGGAAAGTAACCCGAAGTTCATGAATTGTAACCAATCAGGGCGCTATGACTTCGGCATGAAGGTAGCACGTGCGATGCAACAGCCAATAAAAGCCTTGTTATGATTCACGTTCTATTTATTGCCACCAAATACACAGTAGCGCTGGCAAGCGAGTTAATTATATGCAATTAGGGGCACCGAGAGTCGTTCTCCCACAAATAAGGACCATCAAACGCACGACAGCTTATCAATAGGAGTTTCACTTCGTTCTTTTGATAAAAGATGCAAGCAAGCAAGCAGCCAAGCAGGTTGGCCTTGTTTGACACGGCTCTTCCAGTGGTAATCAGGCCAAATTAGCCGCGCTGATGAGCTGCACGCACAGTCATGTGCAGCCCCCAGTAGTCTCAGACTCCCGAGAGCCTGACATCGCCCCCTTCCCGACCCTGCGTGCCTCAAATGCCTCCCACTCGCGGCCTCGGGGGTTCCTCAAGGTTCCGTCGCACGACCGATCGACGTGCAGCGACTGGCACAACTGATTCTGCGCTCTTGATGTGTATCATGAATGTTCATAAATGGACATTGAGTCTGACTTAGAGAAACTAAAATGGAATTTGCCTTCCAAACCGCTTAGAATTTAGCAACTCGAAAACGAATGTTTTGAAAAAAGTGGGCTGCTTGATAAAGTGAAATTTTTGAATCTAGATAAATTTCCATTTGTCACCGAATGTGTCCACACCAAATAGCTTTCAGTGTTTTGCAAAATTCACTTCATGCGAGAGCGTAAGCAAGTGCTACACGTCAGCAGTATCCTCATATCAAAGAATCGATAGTTCGCATCGCATGCAATATATTTACATTTCCGCGAAAAAAATCCGGAGTTATCCCGCCTACGTACGTGTCAGAGCGTGACGCTGTTAGAAGAAGCATTTATTTTATGTACATATAAATTTCCAGGGCCATACGGTCCACTATTTTGGTCCGATACTCTGTCACTTACTGACTTTTTAAATGAAAGCATGGCAGCGATAACGCTTCCTATGCTCAAAATGTGACAGAGCAGCGGGTAGCGAACTCAAAAAATTCAAATGTGATACCGACAGCCATTTAATACAACCGTGCACCCGAAAATTTTCAAAATCATCAATCTGCATAAAATCACGAATGTACGATACGAGTATTATAACTGCGTGATGTACCGTGCAGATCCCACGACTAGGTCTCCGTATACAGGCTTACGATACGAGTATTAAAGCTGCGTGGTGTACCGTACAGATCCCAAGACTAGATCTCCGGATACAGGCTGAGCCTCAAACCAATATCCAGATTTTCAAATAATTATTATTCATTATGTATTGATGGTAGGACTTCAGTTTGGTCACATTTTTTAAACTTTAATAGCGTTTTCACGTCAGTTAAAAGGATTTTTAGTTCACGAGAATAATTTAGGTACACTTATTCAAAAAGTGTGTGTGTTTTTGGCCCATTCTGTGAGGTAACTCATATTATTTAATGTGAATCCTAAACAAATTTAATTCCATTTTACATCTTTGTTAAATCTTTGGTTCAAGAGAATTTGTGGGTACAACACAGAGCTCCATGTCACAAAACTATAGGCTTACGGAACCGTTTAAGCGAAGTATTGGGAGAGCGTGTCGTCGGAGTTGGCCGCCGCGCAGTCCCGATCTTACTCCATGCGATTTTATTCTAAGGGGCAATTTGAAAAATAAGTTTCACGAAAAACCACCAATTGACTTACAAGATTTATGTGACTGTATCACTAAAAATGTAAACGTACTTAGAAGCAACTCAGAAATAATTCGAAAATCAATGCGAGAAATGAGAGTCCGATATCAAAAATTGTCAGAAAACGACGGTGGCATCTGGCTGGGCTAGAAGCATGAACATGGGCTGAAATTGGAACTTTTTCAAGAATACTATAGAGCATTTTGATTTTAAAATTCTTAATATTTATTTTCTTCCTATTTTAATACTCAGGGTAATTTTACCGAATGAACTTGACCTGACGCGTTTAACGATCCACTCGCACAATTGGCAAAAAATTGTCCTTATTTTTTGTGTAGTCGTACCTAAACTAATCCTGTGAAACAAAATGTTTTTGTCTACCATAAGAAAACAAACTAATGTAGAAGATAAAACTACGCCGAACTCTCTACTAAAAATCCTCACTGAGTAATGAGTATTTAAAGATCTCGACAATCTTTAGGGGCTCATCCTGTAGGTTGGAGGGCCTGAAGTTGAGGGGGGGGGTGCCCCACAAACATATTTCTGCAAGTTTTCAGAGGCTATTTATCTAGGCGGAAGCAGTGAATTCTTATTTATTACCATTTTTAGTTATTTGGCAACCAGCACGTGGCCCGAATCACAGCTACCTATATAGTGACAGTATAACACTGCAACCGTCAGCTAGCGTCCGACATTGGAAGAAAGTGATCACGGAGACGGCCCTCCAAACAAAAGTTTTTATTAGTTCCTATTCTATCGCATCTTTCCAGGGCCTCTCCGCAGAGTGAGGCCGTCAGAAGCTGCGTGCACAGCCACAGAGCGAGCCCTGAATCCTTCGTCTGTTCTGGCCCTTGACGTCGTGCGCGAGTGAGTGCGGGCAAAATTGCGCACGGACAACTGTTGCAGCAGCGCTAGTTTCCCGCTGACTTACAGGCAGAGAAATGACCGCAAGTATTTATCCTGCAAGGGATGAATTTTCATCGTCTCATATTGCTCTAGTTCTCTCGCAGGTGTGATTCGTATACCAAACCAATATAATAGGTAATGTTGCTATGACTGACCAGAAAGGTATGGACCGAGATCAGCGCATGATACCCTCGTTTTCTAGCCAGCTTTTGATTTATGTCCAAGCATATTCAGCTAAATCTGTAGCTGCCTTAACTGTGTGGTTTCTGTTGAAAAGTAACTTCTCCCAACACTGAGGGCATCACGAAGAGCCTGCAGGAGATGACGGATGAGTTTGAAAGATCGTTTTCATATGTATGGTGTTGAAATACATTGAAAAACCAGTGAAAAGCTACGTTTTTGGGGACCCTTTAAAACCACTCTTTAGAAACGCTTTAAATAATGAGTAGCGCGAGCAGAGTAGCAGAGTTGCGAGTAGCGGCTTCTCCACTTTGATAAAACTGCACTCGCAGCAGTAGCGGCTTCGCCGCTTTGACAAAACAGCACTAGCAGCAGTAGCGGTTTTGCCACTCTGACAAATCAGCACTCGCAGCGGCTTCGCCACTTTTACAAAACAACACTAGCAGCAGTAGCGTCTTCGCCACTTCCACAAAACAGCACTAGCAGTAGTAGCGGCTTTAGCTAGCCAAGGCAAATTAAGCGGCGGTATAGCGGTCTCAGAAATTAAGGAGCGATGCCCATCTCTCAACATCTCCAATCAACACCTACTGAGTTATCTGTCATCTCTTGAAGTTCATGTGAGATTTGCTTCCGTTCATTCAAGTTAAAAAGTTTTAATCGTGAAGAATTAAAAAAAAACATGCAAAATGAGACAGAAGTAAATAAATTTCGTACCACACAATACGCTCACGTTCGTATTAGAAACAGCTACCAAATTATGCGCGAGTGAGCACTCGCCGTTTTGCTCGAGGCCTCACTGGCCTACGTTTAAAATATTTATTATGTTTTATTCTTGTAAATTTCGCTCGATCGATATTACCATCTAGTCACTGAATTAAAAAAAAAATGAATGACTACGATGAAAAAAGTCTGAGCTTGACCTTTTCTGAAAGTCAATCTGATCTTCAGCATAACCTTTCAATCTAAAGTGACCTTCGTCTCAATTAGTTTTTCATCTGCAACTTCTGCAGAACATCTGCAACAGCGCGTTCCTCAATACGAACAAAAATGAATCAGAATAACTCGAATAACAAGACTTCAAATTTGAGACGGCCCTCACTGCCGAAGTCTTCCAATGCCATTAAAATTTCATTAGGTTAGATGCGTCAATTTATCACGCTATTGGTTTCATTAAAAAAAGTTCTCGGACGAAACAATGGCAAGGTATACAAATTTACAAAGTAGTTGTTCAATAACTTATCCAAAATACAGTTCCCCCCACGTTCTCAGTTCAATCCCCCAATTTACACAACCTGTAAAAGAACTAATGTCCTGGTAACAAATGTGTCGTTGAGAATTGATGGCCGCGCTATGAAGTGCATTAAAATTGAGAGGAGACTATGATAAATCATTATTTTTGAATATGGTTGTATTGTGCTTAGTTCTTATGAGTTATGCGTCTCACGTAGACATTGAACACAAGGTAGGCCCCTGTCCATCTACACTGGGTCTGAAGTTATTCATACGCGCCTCGAACTTTCCAATGGGTTGCCCTCTGTGGACTCTATGTTAACGACCGAGCGTCGCATTGCATATAAATGGAGAACCACTCTATTCAAGATGACCGTGAAAAGAACTTAACGATCCAACATTAGGAGGGCAGTCTCATCCCCTCGCTCAGGGATCAATGCCTGGAATGATGGATCATGTCGACGCCGCCGAGCGGTTCCAAGAATCTGTCTTATTCCAAGCGATGGCGGCGGAAGCTGGCGTGTGCGCAGCTGATATGGGCAATTTTGCCTCAAAATGTGCAGTTAGATTCGAAGAAAAGACCAAGTCGAAAGTTGATAGAGTGGGTAACTCTCTTCGACGAGACTGATGAATAGAGTTGTGCCAATGAAGGCGTCTCCAGGCGAAGATTGAATGTGTTACCTTACATTTAGTGGCGACTTTATTAACAGACATCGCTCGCTCTTACGTGAATTTAGATGAGTTTCCGTAGAGCATCAAATATTGGAGTCTTTTCATTTGGTTGTGAAAACTCGCAAATCAGCTTCACATTTATGGTGATTTTCTAATTTCCTGTTAGTAACGTGATGATATTAGATAGTGGTAAGTATTTTCTACGGCTGCCATGTTCTTCAACGAATGATTAAAATTCCATGTCGACGATAAAAAGTAACTTTGTACATTAAAACTTTATATCAATCAAAAATTCCACGCAATAGTATATTTTCCAGAGCCAATTCACCTAAGAAAATAAGAGCTGGAGTAAAACTTGCTGTCACATCCAACTTTTCTCCAACTTACCGAACAAAGTTTACACCACATACTTAAAATAATTCGAGTAGTGAGCTTGCTGCAAGTTGTGCATCATAAATTCTCGACACGTGGAGTGTGCAACCTTCTGAGTGTCATGCACAGCCCTGCCAGCAACATTTCTCAGATTAATATCACAAGTGGAAGTGTAGTTCGTGTCCTCAGCAGCACATATTTGCTCACTGCTCGCTCCACACGCCACGCCATTGGGCCCCAGCTACGATAGCTGGCACAGCGCACGCGGCCTTGTACCTGAGCTGTAATTAGAGATGGCACCGTAAATGAGTGAAGATCTAGGCAGGGAAGACAGACTGCTTTTTAGGGCAAAGTATCAAGAATTTTGCCCTCAAGAATGGTCGTCAAAACCAAATTAATGACAAAATTCAACTCACTCGTAGAGAACTCTATTTTTCACAACGGAGGTTCACGGAGCAATACCAGGTAGACTGACGGCCACAGCACTTCCATAAAGAGCAGAGGCGGTATTGCAGTCGATGAAATTGTCGACTGAATGCATGTGGAACAGTGAATGAGGCTGGAGAGCGAAGCTTCAGCCAGAGATGTAAATAGAAACAGATCTACATTTGCGACCTACGGCAGATACTAATATACGAATTGTTCGGTATCAACGTTCTCCTCTTCGTTACCTATTGACGAAGTTTTCATGACGCTGACGAACGAGCGATTATCTAAAAATGGCTTCTTTTCATTACCCCTGAAATGACAGAATCATTGGCTGAAATGACATCGATGATGGTCTGAGCTCAGCTTGCGTGAGGTGCCGGCTGCAGCGCGGGTATTACGGATTAATGCCATTGCTGGAGTGTTGGAGTGTGGAGTGTTGGAGTGTGGAGTGTTGGNTGCTGGAGTGTTGGAGTGTGGAGTGTTGAGTGTTGGAGTGCTGGAGTGTTTAGTGTTGAAGTGCTGGAGTGTTGGAATGTTGAATGCTGGAGTGTTGGAATGTTGAATGCTGGAGTGTTGAGTGTTAGAGTGCTAGAGTGTTGGATAGCTGGCGTGCTGGAGTGTTGGAGTGCAGGAGTGTTGGAGTGCAGGAGTGTTGGAGTGCAGGAATGCTGGAGTGTAGGAGTGCTGGAGTGTTGGAGAGCTGTAGTGCTGGAGCATTGGAGTGTGATGAAATTAGGAATATATATTTTTTTGGGGGGTAATAAGTCCAAAAAATTGGAAGCGCGCATAAGTTAAACATTTGAGGAACAAACTTCACAAACAACGTAAGGTCTTTGCGGGTGACGTTGACCACACTCTCACGGGTAGAGGAGTCTATGTTTTTCGAAGGAAATTGCTTCATAGAAAGATAAAAAGATCCTCGAGAGTGGGCGAAGGCTTAACCACAAAAATTCCAGCAAGTGCACAGGAAACATACATCCACCAGAGCTGTAGGCGGGACTTTGGACACTTGAGCATAAGACAAGGGAGTTACACTTGGTTAAACTGGGTCAAACTGGGCGTCACTCGGAAGTAGATTTTTGGACAATTAGACTTAAATTTGCCAATCAAGAAAGAGGGTAGAAAAAGAGGGTGTGGTAGCTAAGAAAGTAGGGATCTTCAAGCGTAGCATCGGGGAACTGAATTTGGAGCGCCGAGGAAGAAGGGCCCGAAGGCAGCGCATGGCTCGCTCTTCAGGCGTAAGGCCCGTACTTTGAAAGAACTTTTAGAACTTGTATTCGAAGACCACTGTAATATCTATGGACTCCGTCGTTGTGTGCCGCTCAATCCACC
>VOMN01078570.1:0-15322 GCA_014899125.1 Orchestia grillus | reverse complement strand
AGCCATTCAAAGTTGAATATCGTTTTTTTTGGGACACACTGTACAGGTACCAATTAAATCCCACAGTAAACTATGAGAGGCAAGAGATGTCCCAGTGAAATACGTCACAATCGGGACATGCCAACATTTGAATTTAGACTAAAATATCTCACTATAAGGGAAATTGCAGACAAATACAAATAGTTAACTAAGGCTGCTAAGGATAGAAACTTCTTTCTGATTTTAAAAATTGCTACAATTTCCATGAAAATATATCATCGCTACTCAAAAAAGGTTGTTATACTCTAGTACCATGGCCGGTTCTACTGTGTGACAAATGAAACTAGGCATGGGGTAAGCAGTAACTATTTACAGATGAAAAATGAGCAGAAGAGTTCTGGTCAATAATTATCACAAAAATTATAATAAAATTTGGTTTTACAGAATTAGAAACATACTTGTGTATTTATAATGACTTCACAAACAATAATAGACGGTAACTTTCAGTTAATACAAATTATGATTAGTTTTTATACATAAACAAGATTGAACTTTAATCATGATTTGTACTTCAGCTAAGTGTTCACCTTGAGGTTAGATTCCGGGTCGACGAGCACCTACACATTCCAGAATTTACCTATTAAAATACTGTTGTAAGCCCACACACTAGTCTAGTACAATCAAATTCCTTCGACTCAGAGAAGTAATGAGGTCACAAACATCACTACTACACGAATTGAAACATGCAGTCAATTTCCAAAATTTTAACTATCATTAGGACAGGAAAACTCCCAAGAATTTGAGGTAGAATTCTTCAATAGTTCTTTCTTCTGGAGCGGCAGCTCGCACACGACAGAGTAGTGATGTTTGCATAGAAAATGCAATGGCATAGAAAATCCTGAGCACTTGCACACAGTGCATATAAAAAGTCTATTCATAAACGCTGCAACAAATCTAATCTTAGAACGAACGGAACAATTATACAAAGGCCTCTTACCACTGGCAATGAAGGCTTCAAGACTGGCTTTCTTCTTGACAGCAGGTTTTTTGGTAGGATCTTTCGCAGCCTTGGGCTCCTGGAAACAAGTCAAGATTGCCTTATTCCAGAACACTGAAAATTGCAAGGTATACCCAGAAAAAAGAGCAATTCATGCACTCGATAGAAACTTAATCAACAAGGCAGACACTATTGAGTTATCCGGAAAGTTTGTACCGATTTTTAATTCATCTTTCGACTTATTTTACATGTTTAATAGCAGAAAATAAGATTCGACTACACCTTCATTTAGAGCACAGTTCACGCTATCTTTTTGTGGAAAGTTTGGGATCCTATAACCTGTGTTAATTCTGCAACCCTTTCAATAGAAAATAAAAAAAATCAATTTTCGGCACTTTATGCTTTTTTATTTCCATACAGAAAAAAATGCCTCACAAATAATAAAGAAATATGCGCAGTTTACGGTGATGATTCGATATCGAAAAGAATTGTACGGAAGTGGTTGCGAGCTGGAGATTGTTGCTTTGAGGATAAAGAGTGACCAGGCAGACTATCCTCTCGGATAAAAAACAAATCCAGTCATTAATTGAGAATAACCCCCAATGCACAACCCGAGAATTGGCAAAAAGCCTCAATCTAACGAAAACCATCGTTCATAAGCACCTGGTAAAACTTGAATTTACAAATCGCTATATTTGGATTCCACATAACTTGAGTGAGAAGAACTTTTTCGATCGCATTTGTATCTGTGATTTGTTTTATAAACGGAATACAAACGCACCTTTTCTCAAGTAAATTTTGACGAGGTAAGAAATGGATTGATTTCCCCAAAATTTTCAGCAAAAACTATCCTGGAATAAGTGACACGAGCCTCCCTTCGCCACCACAAACGTGGGTCTTCACTCTAAGAACGTTTCGCATTATGTCTGGTCGGTTAAAAAGAAATTCTGTAGTATGAGCTACTCCCAAGCAACACAGTTCTGAGAAATATTGCTCAAAACTGCATCTGCGATTCAAGAAAAACGTCCAGAATGGGCCAAAACGACAGGCATTGTTTTCCATAAGGATAATGCAGTCCACACGTTTCTTAGGAAACCAGACAAAAATTGCTGCAGCTCGGCTAGGATGCTTTTCCAACTTCTCTATTCACAAAATATTGCTCCTTCAGATTTCCACTTATTTAGGTCTTTGCAGAATAGTCTCAATAGTACAAATTTAAATTCCTTGGATGACATAAAAAGATACCTTAATGAATTCTTTGCCCTGAAACCCTTGCAATTCTGGGAAGAGGGGATTTTCAAGTTAAAGGAAAGATGAAGATGCATTTTGCAACAAAATGGTTTATATTTGGTTGATTAAACACGCAATGGCTTACATTTATGTATTGGCCTTTTTCTTTTTAAATCGGCACAAGCTTTCCGGACAACCCAGAACATGAGAATCAGACTCCATCTCCAACATCAGAATGTACAGAGATCCCTTAATAAATTGATTCTACTGTGTATAACTATCAAGCCCCTGCTGAAGACCAACTATTTCATCGACTCCATTTAATATTGAATAACTTGCTTTTAAATCTGCTTACAGGACGTGAACTTCAATAGATAGAGTCAAAATATTGATAAGATTTTTTATGATGACACTTTAAACTACAGGACACTCGTCCACACAAGATCATGCAAGAATAGTTTCAAAATTATTACTCATTGAAGAAATCATATTTCAAGCAACATGAATTACTTTCCCTCCCTCATTAAGTACATCAAGCACACTTTCCATTCCCACAAAAGAACTCCCCTAAAAGCTATACAGATATTATATTTTTTTTCAAAATAACGCAACTAAATTGTTAAAAATGCATTTTTTTATTGCTTTAAAAATTTAAATATTGAATAATATTGATCTGGTATAATTTCTCACACAACTCCCAAAAATGCATAAATGAGCAATGAATCTAACCTCCATATACCCTGCACCAGATATCCTAGACAACTCATCTAATTTTAACATGAACTATTACAGGCTAACTATTACTTCTTATTGTAGAAGTGACAAAAATAAACACAATAACCCAACCTAGAAATTTTATGAGTACCTTGTAAGCTTTCGTGATGAGCCGCCCTCGCTTCTGGGGCTTACGGCCATCAGCGTCCTCCAAGTCAGACACGGGCTCGTCATTTTCATCGATGCTGAAGTCCGAGTCCACTTCATCTTCAGCTTCCACTTCTGATCTGATGAAGAAATGGCATGATAAATATACTAAAGACTTGATAAATAAGACTCTTGATGAAGCAATGATAGAATAAAGAAATAACAGACTTGTGAAGAACCGAGTGCGCTGGTGCAGAAATAATAGATGTGATAAAAATAATAGTAAAAATGCGGCAAATTATTTTCAAACTTCAAAGTACACTAAAAAGAATAGCACTCTAAAAAAGCAAAATCAATATAAGTAATGGTTAGTCAAATGCAAATGGAAAGCCACATGGAAGAGATAAAATTAAAAAGTCACAGCAGAACCCCAAAAATTCTTTCTTTACATCAAGATCTTCTTGAAAACATTGAAAATAAATACACAACTAAATACAACTGTATATCACCTTATCTACGCTGCAAATTGAAGCTTTTCATTTGGAGAATCTCAACATCACTCATTCACACACATATTGGTATTTTGCATCAACAATCTTACAAGGGCAAAGTGTTATAAAAGAAAAGAGAAAACGTTTCAAGCAATGATAAAGACTGAGGAGAGAAGCAGTGGTAGCAAAGAGAAGGGCAGAGGAGACTTGTGAGAGAAACATTATTGGAGCAGAGGAAAAACGAATTGTTCAAGATTGCAAAGTAAAAGAATGGAAAGAAAATATACATTAGGAGCAAAATATTTAAGGAATGAGAATATTGTCATATTGGACACAATAGAAATCATAGACTGATGGAGAAGGTAAATTGAAAGATTCTTTGATAAAGAAAACCAAAATGTGATTGAGAAAATAGCAATTGCAGAAAAGTCAGTTGAGAGCATCACCAGGTGAGAGGCAGTGAAAGTGTTGAGGGAATTTGAAAACAAAGTGCCACGCCCATCGGAGGTTAATGGCAAGCTGCTGAAATCCGGTATGTCCAAGACACTAAAATGACAAGAGGTTTGAACAGCATTTTAATAACAGAGCTACCATGGGAATGGAAGGAGAGCCTAACCATTTCAATTCACAAAGGCAAGGGTGATGCACTGCAACAGAGTAATACAGAGGCACGAGACTGTTGGAGCATGAGATAAGGCTGAATGAGGCGGTTTTGGAGATAAGATTGAGGAAAAAAGTTAAGATAGGAGGCTGCCAGTTTGGATTGTGTAGAGGCAGGTCGACAACTGATGCACTGCACATTATGCAACAGCTCCAGGAGAAGTGCTGAGAGAAAAAAAACTTTGCCCCACATATTTTTTGACCTGGAGAATCCATTAAATAGAGTGCCAAGGAGGGCAATAAAATGGCCACTGAGAAAACATGAAATTGAAAAGAGGATGGTGGCAAAGGTGACATTTCTCTACAGGGAATTGAGATCGAGGGTTAGAAATTTAGAACGCAAATTGAAGCATCTGTAGATTTCCTAATTGCAGTGGGCTTGAACCACGGATGTTTTCAGTCCTCTGCTGTTTACAGTAATGACAAAGGATTCAACTGCCCAGTGCAGGAGTGCTAGACCATGGGAGTTACTGTACACAGATGACCTGGTCCTCATAGCAAAGACATAGAAGTTGTGAAGCTTAATAACACAAGAGATGCAATGTAGAGAAGAGTATTGAGGGTCAACAAGGAGAAGAAAAACAATGTTAACAGGAAGAAAGAATAATATACAGATAGAGTTTGTCAACTCATTCAAAGAATTGGCTAACTAGAGTTTGCCAATTCAAAGTTCAAACTGTCCTACATAAAAAGACATGAATAAATCATAGTTAGACCAATAGATAAATGAGAGAAGATATAAATAGACTGCCCTATGTTAGAAAACAAGGTTGTTTTTACATCTCACTATTCACCAAAACACTAAAACCCTTCCACTAACTGGTAGTCATTGTCATCCTCTTCTTCATTGAAGCCTCCGTAAGTGGTTTTGTAGAAGTCGTCCTCCTCTTCTTCATCCAGCAGGCGTGCCATTTTGCTGCCTGCATTGCCACGGCGTTCACGACTTGCAGCCATTGTGATGCTGAGAAGAACAGCAAAGAGCCAAAGGACCGATGGAGTTGTGGAGGTGTACAATGTGGACACCCAGGGGATATGACCAACTCAATTTATGAAACACTTCAGGTTTTCAAGAGCAAGTCCAGCTGAGTAAGTCAGATCAAGATCTTCTAGATTCCAGTAGTAATGTTTCCAGTAGAAATGAGATGTGGTTGGGCTACATGCTCCAAACACAGCACCTAAGTGAAAGCTTGCTTGGTGCTTGTAACATTAAAACCCTTCCTTGGATTTTTATCAAGTGATGCACACAACACGAGCAGCTGAAGGGCCATGCACTTGCACCACAAGGTAAATATTAGCCCACACGAGTCACCTTTTGTGTGTTTCATCACCCGTTAGTCTATTGGAAATTTAAAATTTTAGGCTGCAACTTCATAAACTTGAGGTAAAATGAAGTGCTTTAAGATATTCTTCCAATGGGCAAGATAGAAATTTATAACAAAATTTTCAGCATGAGTTTTAATTCTTAAATTAATTCTTCTTTCAAAATTCATTTTTTGCCCATAACAATTTCCTTTACATGTACAAAAAATAGTTTCATCTGATGAACTCTTGGAACTTTGTGGAATGAAAGAGAGATGTATTTGTGAAGCTTGTAGGGAAGACCTGAAAAAAAGACAGAAAACACGGGTGAAAAAGTTTTCAATCATGAATACATCAGAGCTTATAATGAACAAATGAAATGCCATTCTAGCTAATCTTATAAAATACAAACATAAGTAATCATTAAAAACCTTCAATTCGAACTTCATACCAAAATAATAGGCATAAAGTCAAATAAATTAAAAAGATTGAATAAAAAACGCATTTATCAATTTAGGTTCAGAATTCAGAAATAGAAAACTCACCTTTATGAACAGTTAACAATGCTTAAATCCACTAAACTTTGGTCAATCAACTTTAGTTAATTTTTAGAAATTATGGCTGCAAATTCTGAGAAACCAGAGACAGCAGATCCTTCAATTCATTACCAACATAACCAAGTTTCTCGAGGGTCTTCTTTGCTTCATCTTTTTCAACACCTTTGACGTAGGAGTTAATTGTGGAAGAGAGGGTCTGTTGTTTCTTTTCTATGTAATCAAGCCCTTGTTGCAGTTCAGTCACATCATCTTCCACAGCAGTCCGACTTCCAGTATCTGACAGAGAAAGCATCTCTTGTATGGCCGATAAACCTTTTTCAATGTTTTTTCTAGTTGATCCATAAAATAGGCTGTTGCTGCAAGCATTATTTAAAGTACATGTGTCAACAAATTTAAAGCTTTTCTCATTCGATCTGGAATCACGAGTCTGGCTTGTAGGTTTATAATATCTTTTCAGAACTTCATCATGTTTAGCTTTGTAGGATTTGAGTGCATCAATACATGGTGATGAATTAAACTTCATGATATCTGTCATAGACTTTAGTCCAGCACGAGTGAGATGCAATGAGTAGCAAATGCCAAGCAGACAATCATCATACTCGTAATTCAGCCCATATGATTCTATGGAAGTTTTTATTTTGTCTCTAAGAGCATCAAAGTTCTTCAAGGACTCATCAGTATTTTCATTTCTCTTTTGTTTCCTCCACTCATCATACATCCCAAGTAGCTTCCCATTAGTTAAACATCTAATTGGTTTAATTCCTGGGAATATGGTCAACTCTGAAACATTTGAGGGTATGCATTGAGCAACAAGATCCGAGAAGTTTAAGCACTCCTTCTGATTCAAAACCTGAGCAAGAGGAATGGACTTCAAGACTTGAATTTTTCTTGCTTTTTCATCAGTTGAGAATATCTCTTCTCTGGGTCTCCTCTTGGCTCTTGTCACTCTGGATGAAGGAGCCCCATCAGCTTTACTTTTGAGCTCACATGAAGAGTCAGATTTTGCAGGGTTCTCACTATTAGACACAGCAGAACTAGGCCGTTTCTTATTCACAATATTGAAAGAAGATTCCACAAGCAAAATATCTCTGAGAGAATGAGCATCTTCTACTGAGTTTTTCTCTGTAACACACTCATTTTCTTGTCTCAAATCATTGCAGTAGTTATCTTCATGTAATTTAAGACTTGGTGTATTAACTTTGATAGCTGTTGATGCAGTCTCCTCTTTGATGGACAGACTTTCATTTCTTTGATTCCCTGACTCAGTTTCATTACCCTCAAAGAAGTTATTCTCAACTTGCTGGCAGCTACTATGAGTTTCTGTTGCACATTGATCATTGATCTCGAGACTAGTCTGGCATACAGTATCACTATTGGTCTTCTTGAGTTCTTTAGTCAACAGAGAATTTTTCAAGACACTAGTACAGGTTTTCTCAGACTTGAGGATGTTAGACTCATCTTCACCAGCAACATTAATATTAGTTTTGATAGTTTTCATATTCAAATGTGTTACTTTGTGATCAGAGTCTCCTTCAGTTGAACTTTCTGAAGTGGTGACATCATTCACTGACGATGTAGACAGAAACTGGTTACCCATCAGGTGCAATTTCTTGTACTTGCAGAGTAATTCAGATGCAAGAGATGCCAAATGTTTCTCTTCAACCCAAGATGAGCTGTTGTATTTGTGCCAGGTAACAAGAAAATGGTTCTCTTTCCCATTACCATCCTTTAACATCTTGTGATCATTTATTTCAAGGACATCCATGGCTTTGGCACAATTGTCTTCCCAGAATTTGGCAATGAATGTGCATCCAGGAGGAAAGTCCTTTTCTTCCACCCAGGTGTTTGAGATGGGAGAATTGCCCTTCCATTCAATCAGGTAATCATACACAGATAATCCATTTCTGCTGCTCAACCTGCAGCTCACAACTTTCTCAATTCTGAACTCAAAAGTCAAGTCAGTAAACTGGCTACTTGAGATAACAGGGAGAGCAGGGTATACATTTCTTGAATCATTTACAGAGCTCTTTGAATCATATTTAAGACATTTTGACATTCTACCATCACTTCCATTTACATCTTCTCCAGGTCTCTTGACTGGCAACTGAGAATGTTTTCTTGAACTTGTAATACTACTTTTCTTCTTATTGGACAAGTTGATGTCAGCCACTTTACACAATTTGCTCTTTGAAGACACTTCCTCAGAATTATGATCAATGGAACACCCTTGTACAGGACAGTCACTGCTTTCAGTTGGAGAACTATTGCCTTCAGTAGCAGGCTTTGGGCCTATTGATGAAATGCTCTGCTCAATACCTCTTTTACAGGAACACGGAGAGCCAGTTTTGTCAAGTGAGCTCTTACAGTTTTTGAATAGCGTTTTATCAGCATGATTTTTACACTCAGCACAAGGAATGCTTTCTTCAACTGGACTCTTGATATTCTTTGAAGAGGAAACTAAATAATTCAAATCTTCAAGCCAATCATCTTCTAAATAGGCTAAAGCATCTTCAGAATTAGAAGATCGGTAAGCATTGTATTCTTCATACAATTTTACAGATGAGGACATAAGTGTGCCAACTGGGATTCTTACTACCTCAATCTTTCTGCTGAGCATTAGTTTTTCAACATCATTCAGTAAATCAATCACAAAAACACTATCTTTATCCTTATTTTTTTCCTGAAGCCAGGAATAGTATAGGCTAACTATATCTCCTCTAGTTATACCACCTTCTTTCCCTTTAGACTTCTCAAAATCAGGCAAGATTGAGGCATCAGTATCATCTTTAGAGGGCTCTAAAACACCAGTAGCTTCAAGGCTTCTGTTGGATACGCTGCCAAATGCATTTGGATTCTCAGGAATAGGCTCTTTTGGAAGATTCTGGGAATTTATTTTCTTTGGTAAATGAGAGAGCAAAGGCAGACCACAAGGAGGTGCATCTTTAGCTTTGGCTACATGGTGCATTGTACTACCAGCATCAGAAGAAACAAAAGAGAATTCCTTCTCCAAGAAGTACTCTGTCTTTTTGTGCAGCTCAGTATTAACCACTTCTTGAATTCTAAACATATCAAGTTGAATCAGACTTTCATTCAGAGGAGTATTAGTCAATTGATGAATTTTGTACACAAGAGAGGTTAATGTGGCACCCCGTTCCTTGAAAAAAATGTAAAGCTCTATTATCATACCATTTGTCATGAAAATTGTTTTTGAAGGAGCGTTAAGCATTTTAACACTTAGTTCTGCCCTATTACAGTATGGACCAATCATATTATTTCTCACTTCAAATACTGGATACTGCACATTTTTGCCAGCAAAATCTCCTTTGCCCTTTTTAGATGCAAATTTGATATGCTGCCCAAATGCAATTTTAGCAGGATCTAATTTCTTGTTAACTACACCAACAGCAGAGGCTATGGGAGAATTAGCAAAGCTGCCAAGACTCTGTACATGTGCACCATCTTTGACACCAGAGTAGACATTTCTAGAGGGGCATTCAGAAATAGTAGGCTTTTTACCAAAAGACCCTTGAAGTTTCTCACAAGTTTTTGAAGAATTTTCATTTTTTACTGCAACATCAGGATCACTAACTACAACAGTATTTCTGTGGGCAGGTGCTTGAGAGGGCGTCATGCAGTCTCCTACAAGCCTTGTAGTTGCTGAACTGACGCTTCTGTTATCAGACGACTTTGAAGAGCTTAGGCAATCTAATTGAGGAACAGTAGAAGGCTTATCAATATAAGCTTTAGACGACATACGAAGAGTTTTGGACACTTCATCTCCTTTTGCAACACTTGGAATTTTCCGAATGTTTTCTTTTGAAGAAACACTTTCATCAATGATCAATTTGCCATCAGAATGCCCATTTTTAGCTTCATTGACAGATCCATCACTTGTTGGTCTTTTTTTAGTGTCAAGCTGAGAACCACTTGATACAATTGACTGATTTCGAGTAATAGTTTTTGTACAACCATGAGCTGGTTTCCAACCCAATTCTAAACATGGATTAGTTTTAGTAGATGAATTATTTGACATACTACTTTTAGATTTTGTATTACTTTCTTTATTCTTCAAAGGTTTACAATCTAGCACATGAGATTGGGATTCAAGACATTTTTGTGATTTACTTTTACATCCCTTTGAACTACAATCTGCAGGTTTGCTTCCTGATAGTTTCACATGCGATTTTCCAGCTTTGTCAACATTTTCAGTAAGCAGGGGCTCCATAAATGCATTGGTATTATTTCTATGTTCCAAAGAGGGCAGACGGAAGCTTTCATTATCAAAGACTGACAATCTTACTTTCAACAAATTTTTTCCAGAAAATGTAACAGAAATTGCTTTTCTCCTTTTGATGACCATGTGAATCTTCTTCAAATCTTCATCGGAGACTGACAACCACTCACTTGGCAATCCTTCAATTCTATAGATCCAGCGTGCAACATACTCTCGTTCCCATGCAATTTTCTTGGCAAATTCAGACAGCTCAAAAACTATGCCATTAGTTACATTAGCAGGCTTCTCCATAGGAAAACCTGTTTCCAACCAAGTAACTGTACAACCAATGTCTTGACAGTTTGGTCCAATGAAATCATCATCATCTGCTTCACATTTGATTTTAAATGGGCTTACATTTGTACCATCAACTTTTGTATACTTTGAATGAAAAATTTCAGGTTTTACTCTCCGTGTGGTAGCTTCACTGAGTGAATTTTCCATCTCAGTATTTATAAGTCTGTTAACATTCAATTTCTCATTTTCAAAGTTTGAAATATTACAATTGAAAGGGTCAAACCCTTCGAAAGTATTATAAGCACCATCCGTTGTCATGCAATCTACATTCATATTTTCAACATAGTTTTCTTCACAAATTTCTTCCTTTATTGCTACATTTTCCACATCAGGAGTATATTCAGGATTACCTGTGTCAAACCCTTCAAATTCATCATCACTTGAAGCATTTGGAGACTCAGTTTGAAAGCCATCAAAGGCAATATCATCACTGTTTTCTGACTCAGCATATTCAGAAATGCTACTGATGGATGACAAACTATCATCTATTTCAATAGCATCATCATTCACAAAACTTTCAATGTTGTCAGCACTTTTTAGCAGGCGTTTACAAGAATGATCTGTATTTTGAACACTTAAAAATGCAATATTATCACGTGTACCACTTTGAGGTGTTTTTGCAAACGAAGGTAAGTTACCACTACTGTGAGATTTTTCATCAGACGAGCAAATTATCAAATCGTTGTCTTCAGTTAACACTCCAATTGCTCTTCCATCTTCTACATCTTGAGCGCTCCATTTTGACTCAACACTGACAGAAGAATTCATTGTCAGAAAGTAAAATTACACTTCACAGGTATACCGGTCTTTAAAATACTAACTACAGAACGTCAACGTGCGAGTATATATACACATATATACACATACACAAATAGAGACGGTATTGCCATCCACAAGAGTCACCCTCTGTACACAATATCACCGACGAGCCGAAAGTGACAACTGAAGAGTAGGACATCAAAGTAACTCAAATTGCCTTAATAAATAGAGAAACTATATTTTAAAATATCTAAGTAAATATAATATAATGACAAACATATAACACAAGTTTTGCTTCCAAATGATACGGCAACACTGCTAGGAACATGGCGTCTTGCAACGTACATTACGGAAATTTTATCGATGTTATTTCAACATCAAAACCATCAAAAAATGAAAATATACTGAATACCAACTTTTTACACATTAAGACAACTATCTACATGTTGCTATATATAATTAACTGACATCAAAAGTACTCATGATTCATTTGAAAACTTACTTCTACTTCGCAATCCGGTGAGGTCGACTTCTGCAAACTGTTGCCACTACATAGAAATGTCCACAACATTCATACTTCTTTCCCAACGTAGGATCAAAAATTATGCTGTGAGTACTCCTCAAAAATTATCATACGATTTCACATTTAACATACAAATATTATTTAAATTAACGATGATTTTGCATGTTCATGGTAAACATAAGATTTCAAGGTATTTTGAAATTTTAATTCCGATGTACATATATGTTATGATATTTCATAGTTGAAATACTATACACGCTGATTTAGAAGTTTTCTTCATTTGTTCATAAAGCTTGCGTACCTTATTTTCTAAAAAATATAATAAGATATATATTTCACCCATGGGGATGACTCTTATTTGATAACAGCAATCATCTGTTCATCCTCGATATAATCTAACGAATAGATAGTTATGCTCTCCGTAGGAAAACCGGTTTTTCAAAGAATATATTTAGCAATTTCACATCAATGCTTTCTTGATACCACACTAACAGACAGTGATCGACAGATGACCCAAGAGAAGCAAAGTAAGGGAATAGTTATAGTACAATAATTTAATATTCATCAGTTTTTGAGCGGCTGATATGAACGGTTATGACGAATTACTAACCCAGAAAAGGATGCAATAATTTTTTACTTTCAAATCACAGGAAATCAGTTTTAGCGATAAAGAGTATAAACTGAAGCATCATGACTCTTTAACTTACACGATGGGTCATAAGTAAGGTACCTTTTTCAAAAATCATAGCAATAAAAATACAACTCGAAAAAATACCAGGTTAATCTAAATAGAACAGAAGATTTCATTTTTTTTAGTTTGGCAGTACTATCAACTATTATTACATATTGCTCTTAAAGGGAAAATTCTAAATCAATGGAAATGATGAAACAACTTTTCCAGACAGATTGATTCCTCGTTTTGGTGACATGCCGGGCTCACCCTGATTTCCAGATCTAAATTCTTTTGATGTATTTCTCTACGAACATTTGAAGAAAAAGTCTACATTGGAATTCCTGATATTATACAAGGATTAAATCGAAATACCATTCAGGAAATAAACAGAATAACACCAGAGTCGTTTAGTAAATGATGAACAGTACCATTGAAAATGCACACTGTTGTTTGGTCAATAATGGGGGATAATCTAAAGAATATTCTATTCTGCCCTTGCATAAATGTATATATGTCATAAAATATAGAGCTCCCAGATTACATTTTTAAAGTTGCGCACAGCAACTTAGAAGTTTGGCAAAGCAAAATTACCAAAAACAGATTGCATTACAAGACCAATGTCCTCTAACCTCGTATTTCATTTACATTAGCACATATTAATTCAAAACTTTTCTTTTTACTAGAAAATATTGGAGCGGGACATCCAAAGACCGATTGAAGGTATTTTCATCCCGTACTTACGTGTAGAATGACTCCAAACACTATTGGGTCTTAATGTTTCATTAATGGTACAGATTATCCACTCGTTTCCTAGCATTGTATTTTTATTAAGTGGGGGTTCAGACGGTTGTACGTTCCTTTCCGTCCTGATGGATAGTGAATGCCACCTAAAAATAACGTTTGAATTTTTAAAACACTTGATAGCGAATTAATTTCGAAAATTTTAGAATTAAGGTAACGATTTCTTATCAGTAACTTAACTTAAAAGTCGCCTTGCTAGGAATGTCATGCTACCGCATGCTACAATATGATCGTCTTAAAAGAAACCTGTTTTCACTTCTTCCGACATTTATTTTAGTTGGTTGAGCTTTGTCCTAACTTATACCGACTTGAAATGCAGTTTCGTGGTTAAATGACCTATATTAGAATGTAAAAATGTAAGCCATCGTTCTTAATTTCATTTCCTTGTGGCATGAGCTCTGAACATTTCACTTCAACGGACTACAATGCTGACATTTTATATCGTAATCCACTTTTGATACAGCCCCGTCTACACTATCAATCTATGGAGCGAATTTGGTGTTCGTTAACTCCCCGCGAACACAAAAATACAGCGCAAGCTGACAGATTTCGGTGTGTTTGTGTTTTCCATTCCGTTGGAAAACTCGAACACAACTTTCGTAGAAATAGTGAACACTCGCTCGTTTATGTATGTTCTGTGCAAATGAGTTGTTGATTTGATAAGAAACGATCATTTCGGTAAATTATGCATTTGATTGTAGCTTAATATTTTTCTGTGAGTCTATTTGAATTAAGGATTAGTTAATTTAGTATGAATAGTAGCCGGTAGTAGCTGTCAGATCCATAAATAGTAGTTAGCATCCTACCGGTATGGTATTATTAGAAGATCAGCGGCTTCAGATTTTTCAAAGACGAGTCAAAATTTCATTACTTATTTAAAAATAACTCATACATGACTAACGACTGCGAAGATATAAAATTAAAACAATATTATACATCAACTTTATACACGTGTTAAAGGAGCAGTGTAGATTGTTTACATTGTTTCAAATTGTTACATTCTACACTCGCACAACTTCATAACAGTCTGGACACCATTCAGAAGAGTTAGTTTTTGTTGGCGTTTCGGTGTGTTTGTAATTGATGGAGAGTTTGATAGTGTAGACGGGGCTTTAGAATATCACTACGTTACAATTACATGTGTGATAAAACATGTAAATTGGAAGGCAAATTGTAATATTTCCCTATATGTTGATACACTGTTCTTGCTTGCTTGGTTAGTTGGTCCGTCTCTTTGTCACGCTCTTAAGAATTTAGATAGGGTAAAGTTCCTGGATCCGGATTCCTAAACTATTAGTGAGATTGTTAAAGGTAATGCAGTTCGTATTACTCACAATAACATTGTTTCATATCAGAGTTACCGTAAATAAGAGGCCATCTTGAGAGTTTTATATCATTTATCCCGCCATTTTTGTCAGGGTACGTCTACTAGTACATCGTAAATATAACTAGCGTCCCCATGCCGTCAAAAATAACGGTAAGTCTCGTGTGAAATTTTACAATTGTCTGTATCACTGATACGGATTCCTTTCTCTGACACTGTCTCGTTGATTAGGAATACGGACCCGAGAATCTAGACCACTTTGGATGCTATGAATTTTCTTCTAACAAATTCTTCTTGGGCTTAAATGAGTGGCCACACTCACGAAAAATCTATGCGTAAAACTGACTTATTTTTACATGTTATACCTTAGAAACTTTAGTAATTGTATGAAAATGCATTTATATGCACTATGTAGTTATATACTCTTCAAAGAACCACTTTATAACGTGTGGTTTTGTATGATGCAAAATTAGGTGAGCATATGAATAATTTTGAAAATGTATAAAGTTGAAATCATAGATAGTAACTAACACTTTACCTTATATTGTAAGTGTGACGAAATTAGGAATATGTTAAAAAATGTTTTTGGGGAACGAAT
>VOMN01078568.1:0-21261 GCA_014899125.1 Orchestia grillus | reverse complement strand
TGAATTTTAGATCTGTTGTCTTCGCTATTTTATTTGCTTCAAGATTAACTTGTTATATTATTTCTCGCATTGCGTGTATGACTGCAACATCATTACAGTAAAGTTCCAAAAGATTACACTATTATTATCCATGAAGCTTTTAAAATCAACTCCTCAAAATGATGCAGAATTTGAAATTATATCGGAGGAAGAATATTTGAAGCTTTGGAACGAGGAGCGGACTGGAAACAAGCTGCGAACATATCAGAAGTTTACATCAAGACATCATGTCGCTGGGTGTTGAAGAATCAAAAGTTACCGAACCCTAAATGCAGGTCACTGCGGCAGGGAACGGGGGAGGTTTGTTTGTTTCTGATCCAGATTAATTCGTGTAAATCAATTAGTAATGAAGTAATAGTCTAATTTTTACTGCACGAAAGGGGACCGTACCGTATTTTGAAATTCGAATTACGTTCATTGAGCTAAAATCGTTTTTGAGTGCTGACTGCAACTTTGAGTGCTGACTGCTGACTAATAATGTTGTCAGATAGTGAAAGAAGAAATTATAATAGGTAATGAACATCACGTCCTAACCCAGTTGAACCTTTTCTTCGCAACATCTACAATCATCTCTCCGTTCCGCCGCCCGGTGTATATATTCACCGATACTTATCGTCCCCGAGGCGACGACATATCGCCGCCTAATGCAGCTGTTCATCGTGAGCACTGTGTTGAAATGAAGACACTTCTGGCGGCGATAACGAGGATGCTTATCGCCGCCTCAGAGAGATGAAGCAGCGTAATTACACATGACGAGCGGCTATAATGAAAAAATTTTTCGAAGAAAATGCATACGCTTGTAATCGTTTCGTTATTAATATATACCTCGATTGTTATTTTAAGCACAAGGATTGTCGTTTTTCTACGAATCTGCTTACATGTCAAATATAAAATCAAAAGTACGGTCATCCGATTCTCAATTTAACTGTTGCCTTGAATCATCCATACCATCCTTTCGTAATATAATTATAATATAGTATATAATCTAACAGGCACCGGACTATACCGACAGCACTGGCATATAAGTCCAGGAGATATTTATTACTATACGAGTACATCACGTATTATCGAACTAGTTTCAATAATAGGCCACGCTGAGATAGACTGGAATGGACTGAGGACATAGCATGTTGGACTTGGTAATGGATAACTAAAGAATTATAATATAGTTGGGCACGAGCTCCAAAGTAAACTATGAACTTGTTTCCATAAAATAATGAGATTAATTTTATATCGATCGTGTCTAATAATTCGACTTGAACTCAATAAAGTAAACAAATGTTCAAGTCATCTGATAATTGGAGGAATGGTCGGCGTGAAAAATGTTAGACATTCACAACAAAGTTGTGAAACATTCTTCCCACGGAAGACGATATGGCCGTCAGGCTCCTATAAATATATCTATGGTATGATCTAAAATTTTATATACGTTCAGGATATAAAAATGAGGGAAAAGTGTCTCTGACTAAATTCTTAGACCAAGTCTAATATTATCTTTCGAGAGTGAAGAATTCTCAACTGCTAAACAAGGGTACCAGACGAACTAACACTACTTTTATTGTGTCCGTTACAAAATTCTCCATTTTAGTTTAAATAATTGTATAACTCCCATTTCAAAAAAAAAATAAAACTAACAAGCTTTCAATAACTATCGCCCAATCAGCCTACTCATTAGTAAAACAATAGAAGGAATAATGAAAGTTCCGACAATCAGATATCTACAAGCGCAGAACATGATAACCGACATTCAACATAGATTCAAAGAAAAACATAGTTGCCTCATGAATCTACTCAACTTCTTAGGAAAAGCCAGTCGTGTCTACGACTGCACAAGAAAATGTAGATTTAATATACCTCTACATTCAAAGAATCTTTGATCAAGTTCCCCACGAGAGGCAAGGACTAAAGTTGAGGCCTCCGGTGTACAAAAAACTCATCTCGTTGAGTACGAAACTGGATCACCGGTCGCACTCACCGACCAATTCCTGAGCAGCACAGCAATAGGACTGTAGTGACGTCAGAAGTCCTTTAAAGAAGCGTCGTAGGCCCCCTCCCCTTCAAAATTTATATCAATGACCTCGACATTGGGATCATCAGTAAAGTAACCTTCGCACACGACATGAAACTCTGTCACAGCGCATTCATTGAACGGAACACTGTGATCATTCCAACAGACCACAATCGCGTGCTCCGATAGACTGAAGCTTGGCAAATAAGCTTAAAGCATTGAGAAATGTTAAGTGATGCGCGTTAGAACTATTAATCGGAAATTTTCAATACTCAGTGAGCCACAGACCTAATGAAGCCACAGAACAAAAAAGAGATATTGATCACTATCACTGAAAACCTACAGCATGACAAGCGGGTAGAAAAAAGTGTCAAGCCGCAGAGTTCTCGGTTTTATCGCAATAAACTTTGACACTAAGTCCAAAAATACAAAACCACCTCTCTATAAGCCACTAGTCCAACCACAGCTGAAATATGCAGTACAACCATGGTCTCCTACCATACGATAAGATATCAATAAAATAGAGCGAATTATATTCGAACGGTATCTCAGCTACGCACAGCTTTTTCAACGGCTGTAACTCATCTCGCTTGAGCGAGCGAGACTGTGAGGTCTACTAATTGAGACCTACAAACGCCTTACCGGCTTCAACCATGTTAGCCCTGATTGACTCTCGAAGAGATAGTAACGTTCGCACCAGAAATAACAGCCATGAAAAATGACATGATTCCAGATTTGTAAAACTTTGCTTTGATATGTTGAAACCATCTTTCTGTGCCTGTGCGTTGATGGCTGTGAGTGAGATTGTTTTATTTCTGTAGACCTTTCATTCCAGTGCAGAGGTGGAGTGCATAACCGGTATTGATGGTGGCGACAGAACACAGGAGGTGGTAATACCACCATTTCTTTGACTTGTCCTGCCCTCATATTTGACGTCTAATCGCTTGCCTGTGCGTGACATGGTGTCTGACGTCACGGAACTAACGTCGAAACCCAAGAATGGGCGCTTGGCTCCTTCATACTTCTATATTTTGTTCTATTTCATTCGAGACAAAAAGTTTGAGCTATTTCACCAGGAAAATTTTCAAGGCTAATCAATATAAGCCTAGCTTTGCCTCAATGCCTTATTTAGTCCCATTTTCCCCTGCTACGTCACTAGTAGCGTTAGAACAATATCTGTGCATTGGCCTTAAATTTACAAACTGTTATGGAAAAGTAGTCCTCAAAGTTATAAAATTGTAACTGACCTCCTTCAGTCGAATATCGTTCACAGACTTTGTACGCGCTGCCTGTATTGAGAATGGTGTCAATTACGCTGTATTTTTCAACCCAGAAAATTCCAAGATTGGGTGCAGTGTTTGAGGAATCTTTCATCAGACGCGGCTTAACTTACAACGGCTTCATCGGGTCCGATAGCGGTTTTCGATAACGCACTGTCCTTACATTCTTAACCAATATTCCGGTTTGAATTTCCTCTTCATTTCAAGGTATAAAATTTCTTAGAGCGCAAATTAATAGGAAATTCCTGATGACGTTCAGAGAATTTGGGCGAGTTAGAATTCACAACGTTTATTGAGGTGGACCTCGTGCAGTAAGATCATCAGAAAACTATGGTGGTTTAAAACACACACACTTCGGCTGAATGAATTCGTAAAACTCATTTGAAACCTCTTAAAAATATCAATGCTTCATGCCGATGTGCGTCGTTATACTTTGGATATAAGAGTTCATAACCAAAGTGTGTAAAGATGATACAATATAACACTATTTATGGATTTCAACTGTGAACTTTTCATTTATTAATTTGTTTTACTAGACCGGAATTGGACGAGGCTCTAGTTCTACTCATATCTTAAAAAATTATTCTGTACTTCTGTGTTTGGACTCCTGATGGAAAACAACTGACTCTCTACGGTGGCAGAGAGAATTGAACCGAAAGCGTTAGCCGATATAATGTCCCCTTGGTTGTTGAGTTCTGCTTCAAATATTCGCCTTGTCAAGTTAAATCAAATAATGCTCATGATACCCTCTCACTTGACAATAATCTAAAGGCTGCTGCACTTACGACAACACTTGGGCTCCGATCTCAGCTCGTTTGAAAAGCGTTGTTTAACTTTTCTGAAGAAGCATCAAACTTTCATAATCTCCCGAATCGTGCGGGCTCTTCTACTCCATTTCTCATGTAATTTAGCTATTATTTCAATCAAATTTACACTCTGGAAGCAGCGAATGAGATGCTTCGTTAAGCAGTGGAAGACTGGAGCTAACTTGGGGTACGGCTCACCGGAGTAACAAGTGAAGCTGCACTTAACTGCATTATCGAAGCCTCTTCACTCCGTAACTGGAAGTTGGGCAGACGAACCACTGAAATCATATGCACTTTTCTGTTTTCATATTCATCAAAATGAGCATTAAGCTCGAGATATCGCCACAATTCTAAAATAGCCGAATTAATTTAAAATATTCAGGAACAATTGACGATTCGGATCCTTGATGAGGCTTCTTCAGAAGGCCTTCACGCCATTTTTGTGTGTTTTAATTTCTTCTTGTAGTAACAGAAAATCGAAGCGCGATCTCAAAATCTTCATTCTTATGGAAGAGCACCATTCTTTTAAGCATCAACTACATTTTTGGCAAAATAAATATTGACTCAAGAGCAGAGCGACTTTTAGATAAATTTTGCCCATATTTCGCACAGTATTGGAACGTGTCCATGGATGTCCCTCTTGACATCATTTATTGAGATACCTTGCAGTAAGCTGTCCCATCCTTGTTTCTTTCTCAGCGAGTCGAGCAGACTTCTAAGTTATCTACCGTACTGCGCCAATTTCAGTGGCGGCGTTCCATCGATGACGCTAAAACTGCTTGTGAAAACTCCTGCTGTCGTTGAGGAGCGAGGCATTTAGCTGCGACCATCACGGAACAGCGGGGTGACTCTGGTCAAACTTCAATTACGAACAAGTCAATCGGGCGTGTAAGTTTTCTAACTCATTTTTCGAACGTCAAACCTGCCAGACTTTTGATATCTATTGGATCTTTTTTCTTCTTCTCTTCCGAACTTTGACAGCTCTTCAATCAACAGAAAGTTAACAATTCGAGGGGACTTGACAATCCATAAGGGACCATCAACGATGCCCATCAAATACAACGTCAACAGGTGATGCCAAAAGGCGAAGGATACAAGCCGAGATACATACATTCGATCGTGAATACTTATCCGTGAACAATCTACCCTATATTAAGAGGTAGGAGTACCATATGAAATTACCTCTGTGTTTGCTAAGCTAGTAGTATGAGCTCCTTAGTGTGAATGTAATTATTTAAACCAGGTGTCCTTCAGCTTTCGCGATAACACATACTCTGACTTTCGGAATCCTTCTTCGTGAGCAGCTAGTATGGATTGTCTCACAAAATCAAAAACGTTAACAAAAACCCATGCCATGGTTAGGCTCAAGCAAAACAAAGACATTATTGAACATCTTTTCGTTATGAGTCGCCGGGTAGCTTCCTAATTCTTACGCTAGAATGAGCTCGATAACAACTGCTTCTCGTAGAATTGACGACGACGTTGCTAGTGCTAGCACACGAAACATTTTCCCGATTTGTAAGTCTATAGGGTTACGATTTTTGATAATTATATATCTCAGCGTTTTTCTCAGAAATTGGAGGTCGTTAAATGAAAATTACATTACATTTTAAAGCGAAGGTGTATTGCATAATTTCAAGAAATATCCCATGATGGTTGGCTTCATCCCCTCATTGTACAAATATAATGTAATCCTGAGAATGCAACTTCACCCTGAAAGCCCATTTTCCTTCTGTAGATGGAATGAACCCCAGCGCGGAAATGTCAACCTTTTTACTATTTCTATATTTTTTTCAGTTCCGAGGAATATCGCATACGGAATAAACTCATTCAAGTGACAAGCTTGATAGTCTTGCACGATGAGGTTCTCTCCAGCTAATTTTTACGTAATTTGAAAAAAGTAGCCCATAACAATTAACCATGATAGACAAAAATCATTTCTGAGCGAAAGAAAAGCTACTATTTATTCAGCAGCTCGAAAGCAGGTCGGGAACAACATTAGCCACTGTTGGCGACGCGCATTCCGGCAACAGAGACAGTGACCCCGTTAGCCAGCGTCAGCTGATATATTGCGAAATATTTCTTTACATATTCTCACGTAAAAATAGAGACGCACTATTCAATTACCTTAACGTTAACCATGACCAACAGGCTAACGCCTACCACAGCGCCAACTTTGACATCAGCGGAAAGTTCTCGGTTTCAAACTGCGGGAGAGCCAAGGTCTCGGTGGTGTGATGTGATACAATAATGAAATGTTAATGTCGTAGTCGGGTGGCGTAGAACTTTGGTATGGATAGACCACTCGGTTCTTTCCTGTTCCCATATTCAATTTCATTCCGATCTATTCAAAGTGCTCCTCATTAATTACCTCACCTGCATCCAAAAGCAGCTAGCGACGATGTCAGGTCCCGTCAAAAGCATCGAATCAACCACCAAAGCTGGCAGCAAGCAGCTCGTCACCATTGTCTAGCAGAGTTCAAAAGCTCGATGCTGCCTCCTGGAGAGGGCTGAGCGAGAAGTCCCTCACGCTCCTCCAAGCCTGTCTATAGCTGCAAACACGCAGCTCGCAATGTGCCATTCGCTATTCCCAATGTGCCATTCGCTATTACCAAGGCATCATTCGCAGTCACCAATGCGTCCCAGTCGCGTTCTTTATTCCGCTTATTTCAGCCTCGTTTAGCGTTTCTCTGAAACTGAGCAAAAAAACTGCAGTCATGATTGCAACGCTCGGGAAGAATCCTAATTTAAGTGTTCCCAGTTCTTTTGAATTGCTTCTTTGATGAAGACACGTAATGACGTGGATGTTTTAGAAATGCGATGCAATCGCACCCGCTGAAATTTCCTAGAGCCGGTAACGAGGAGAATAGACATCGCCTTGACGATCAAACGATAGCTTACGTGCGCTTTAGTTTCCTTGTGTCAGCGCCGTGCTAGAGGCACAAGTGTAGCTTGAATACACTAATCCGCGTGCTACGATCGGCCTATGTATGGATACGTTGGAATAACGATTGCAATCCTGGCCCCATTATACTATTATATACGTAAACGAAAGGGATGACGTGTGTCCATAATATACATGAGCTCGTTGAAACATGCCTGCTCGAGAGTAGCCGTAAAAACCTCCGCGTGATCGAGTGTGACCAGAAAATGAGACGAACTTGCACGAGTGTCTCGATAATTGAGCATAAGCGCTCCCGTGAGTTCTATACGATACCAGAGATTCGTAATTTACGAGCTGTTAGTCCAAGACATGAAAACAATAGCAAAGCGTCCGCGGACGAACGTTCGTATATACAAGCATTTGTTCGAATGGTAGAAGCCAAATGGTAGGAGCCAAATGGTAGGAGCCAAATGGTAGGAGCCAAATGGTAGGAGCCAAATGGTAGAAGCCAAATGGTAGAAGCCAAATATTAGGATCCAAATGGTAGAAGCCAAATGTTAGGATCCAAATGGTAGAAGCCAAATTTAACATTTAACAAAATAGCATGGCCGCCGTTTTTACGCCTCAAATGGGAAAAGCAGCTTTGGCTCTAGTTCTCTTTCTTTTTCGATCATCATTGTCTATCAATTTGGTCCTTTTTTGTCGTTGCTCGTAGCAGGTACTCTATGGGGCCATCTTTTTCACTTAAGTTGACGTGTCTCGACAAACTTGAAACGCAAGGCAAGTTTTCTTTGCCCCGTCACCACCAAACGACAGCTCATCAAACAAATGCGCCCCCCACGAAGTTCGATATGAACTCGGCTCAAGTCGCTTTCATGTTACCTGATCAAGCCCAAATGAGGTTTTGACGCTATGGCAGTCCTAGGGATTCTTGCGCTTTAGGAAAAGTTCTCTTAAACCTACTGTACTTACGTAACTGCTGTGCATTAATGCCATATTTATCATACCTTATTCGAACAACCTTTACTTTTGTATTGTTTAATCTGTTTTCAGAATTTCCAAGGCTTTTCTATACCTATCTACGTAAACCAGCCAGTTATAGAGTACGCTGCTGAGCTGCTCTCTATTCAAGTGAAGTATCTGATTGCTTATCGAGCGTTGAGCGATGCCTGCTTGTGTTCGCGTATGTAGATTTAGATTCTCCCCCTGAGATTCATTAATGAAGAGGACAAGTTATTTTCCTTTTTCACTCGTAATTCAGAGATACTTTGCTCTGTACAAAACTAGCTCTACTCATAAAAAGCATCAATTTGAGTTCAAATTTGAGCGCTCAATAAAATGTATTATAATATGAAACAGCTTTCAACTGTAATATGATGAACCAGTTCGTCATACTTTCTTACATCTAAAAGCACTTATTTGATAATTTTAAAGTCCATTTCTGATGTGCTATTTAGTTTTCTCTTTGCTTTCCTCTCTGTATACTCAAGGCCCCCGCAAAACGCAGCGCTGCAGTGCACAGCTCGTGAGAGGGGCCCTCACCGCCTGTGTGCTGCTGCCTTCGCTGAACAAACAAGCGAGAAAAATTAGCACTCGATGCATATTTCGTTCATACAAAATGGCTCCACCTAGAAGGCGAAAATTTATACACTCTGTGTTGATTCACAAGCGATGTATTTATGCGCTTACCGTACCTACTGTACCTGCTTTGGCGGTACGTATACTAAAATCGGAACGATACAGAGAAAATTAGCATGGCCCCTACGCAAGGATGACACGCAAAATCGTGAAGCGTTCCACATTTTTAGCGGTGGCACCCCAGTGTGGCAGGGGCGTAAAGGCCCAAACATCTCCAAGTATCTCCAAGTTACCTTCGTTTTACTACGAAACCAGATGCATAATTCTATACACCTATATACATAGAAGATGATGCACCTGGGCATACAAGATAATATATCTAGGTGTGCATCAAACTGCGGGTACTCGTGTAAATATATCGTCAAAATAAGCTAATTTACACAAACACAAATTTACGCATCCAAGTGAACCTATTTTTGGACAAGGAAATGCGCGCCTTTGCTCAATTTTACCCACACTAAATTATTTTCTCTCACACTAACTTATTTTCTCCCACACTCACTAATTTTCTTTCACTTTCAATTATTTTCTCTCACACTAACTTATTTTCTCCCACACTCATTTATTATCTCCCACATTCACAGATTTTCTCCCACACTCACTTATTTTCTCCCACATTCACTTATTTTCTCCCACACTCACTTATTTTCTCCCACACTCACTTATTTTCTCCCACATTCACAAATTTTCTCCCACACTTACTTATTTTCTCCCACATTCACTTATTTTCTCCCACATTCACAAATTTTCTCCCACACTTCCTTATTTTCTCCCGCGCTCACTTATTTTCTCAGAGCTCACACGTGACGCGCCAGCATCAAACGAGGCTCTGAAACATTCGGAATTCCGACCATCCCCTAGCTCGGCATCGGCCCAAGTTTGGCCACTCTTAAAGAAACTCGTAGTATTTTAAGTTAATGTGAAGTTGCTCTTGCGTATTTCCACATATATTTTATGACGTAAGACTTACTTAAGTCCTTATGTTCTACAGAACGAATCTCTCTCCTCATGCGCTGTCCCACTAGTTTGTCCGAGCTGTTTCTGCCAGCGTTTTCGTCTCGACAACAGCTGCCGCAGGCGTTAAAAATCACACTTAGTCGCTGACTTCACACGTTAAGATTTCCTAGGATTTGAAAACTTCATTTTGGACGCATATAGAGTTTCATTTTATGAAATATTTCGCCGTACATTTATCTCTTAGTCATCAGTAACGTTTAGGCTCTTAATGTGTTAGCGTTTTGTTCTTAAAGAAAAAACGAACCCAAAAGATTACTCGCTTTAAGAGATTCGGATCCACGCGGCTGAGCAAAGCTTTTCTGGCTGCCTGGTTTATGCTGCCTCGGACGCACACCTGATAGAGGATATTGTCGTTCAGTCCGACCAGTGTTTTAGAAGAACTTTTTCGAGGAAATATATGGGAAGCTCATGAGGCGTCAAAAACAAAATGGAGGCGAGGCCCAAGTGTATCAACCATTTTTTAATCCTAGGGTGAAATGCTCATCTCGAAATTTTCCCAAAAAAATTCGAACCTATTCCCTAGATAAAGTCTGATTTTATAAAATCTGCTAAATATAATAAATACTCTTTCCTTTCCCCAGCCTTTTACGTTTTTTATGTTGAGGTCAATCACACCCATTAGTTTCTTTCTTTTTCAACATCTTCCGTGCAATAAAATAAACAGCAGTGCTCCGAGTCGGCCGTGATGTGGGCTGTTTCATATCAGTGAGTCACAACAGCGTCAAAAATGTCTCACGGCTCTCTTATGGATATTCTCTTTTTTTCAGCGATAATATTTGTTGCACACAATTTTTGATAAAACTGTATTCCCCAGGTTGTCTAGGGAGCGTATTGAGAATAGCCTATCTTCATATCGTCCTGATTATGATTTATTGAGGAAAATATCTGCTCCCCAACTTTTAGTATTGTAGTTAATGAAACTTCTTTCATTTAGCCCCACCACTCCTCGCCCCACAAAATTATGTCATGCTGTGCCTCCCATTACAATAAATCGTTGCCATTATTTGTCCCTGAGACAACCTCGCCGTGCACCCCTCTCGTGTGAGACCCGCATAGCTGAGATGCAGGTGGCAGCACCTCAGCCTCAGCTGCTGAGATGCAGGTGGCAGCACCTCAGCCTCAGCTGCTGAGGTGCTGCCACCCACCTGCATCGTACGCCAAGATTAAGTGACCAATTGCTGGGTCACCGAGTCCTGTACACAAGACCTGAAATACAAGGATGCTTATCCTTATGCAGCAGGATACTGCAATTTTCTCTGAGTAGTACTACACATAATTCTTTTCCCTGCAATGGATTATCGATTCACTTGAGCAAGGGAAAAACGCACTGTATTTCATATTTTTTGGGCACTTTAATCCGTCACCACTGAACGTATCGAATTGAAAGAATGAGAATTCACACGGGCTTTCAGCACAATTTTCCAGGATAGCGACTGAAATTATCCCCCCCTCCTACTCCTAAAGTTTAAGTCTGTTCTCGTCTGACGCTGTTCACAAAATGGTTGGTTCTGGTGGCCTAGTATTTACAAGGAGTAATTTCATTTCATTACTAAATATATGATAGTTTATAAGAGTTCTAGAGAAAGGAATAAGACATGCTTAATGTATTAGAGTTGTTCTGATAATAGTTTTGGAAGGAATGTATTTAAACAAACTACAAATGGTTCTTCATGGTAAGAATATATGTTCATTCTGCTTGTTCCAGAGATGGCATCTCACCTGCCCCAGACATGAGAAGATGCCCCAGACCTCTCGCCACCACGACAGCTGCTGAAGTGTTGAAGTGACTCGGTAGAACGTCATCAAATGCAGAGGAAATTTTGGTCACCGTACTCAGCTATAATCCGGACTGTTCCTAGAACTGTTCACTAGAGGAGACGGTGTCAATCAGAAAATACCGAGCGGGAGGTCAAATCTTCGACTATAGATGGCATCACGAAAAGAATGATGCTCCGAACAATATATTCTTCAAAAGCTGTGACAAAGAACTAATAATAACTATTCGTGTTGTGGGCGTTCAGTTCACGACAATAATTACTTCAGAGATGTACTTGTCCGTTGACTTTTGATTGGGCTTTTGTCTACTCTGTTGAATAAGAAGTTGCCTTGTATAGAAAGTTTTCAAAAAACTTCTGGCACTTGAAAGGGAACTTGTATTGGAATACTTAGGCAACAAATTGCTTTTGGTAAAAAAATAGTAAATATTAATGAAGGTTTAGATTTACCGGTAGCGGAGCACTTGAATTAATATTTAATATTTGTTTAATCTCTTTTACACTCTTCTGACCTAGGGAGAGGCGCATTAAACTAAACGCATTGTCAATTGCAAGTTAAATTCACGTTTAAGTTTTTGGTTCGCTAGTTATAATTCTACCAACTATTAACCATTAGTCTATATTGATATGAATAGAGCTCATTTAAACGATAAGGAAGACGTGTCTCCACAGAAATGAGATGCACACGCTGAAGAATTCGACAGAGCACGTTGAACAAAGGGCTACGTGAGCGGGAAACAGTTTCTACATTCCTGAAATGTTAAAATCGTCTGCAAAATTCTTGCTTAACATATGAAAAACTCAACGGACGCTCAAATTTCTAACAAACTTGAATTTTACGGTAAAATTGGTTGAAATGAAGTCATACAGAAATACTTATCAAGAGTCGGAATCAAGTGAACTTATTTATCTACATACATTGATCAAGCTGCTGTAAAGTGCATATCGACCTGTAAAGTGCATACCGACCTGTAAAGTGTNGTGTATACCGACCTGTAAAGCGCATACCAACCTGAAGTGCATACTGACCTGTAAAGTGCATACCAACCTGAAGTGCATACCGACCTGTAAAGTGCATACCGACCTGTAAAGTGCATACCGACCTGACTCGAGTTTTGTACGCTACGAGGGCATTTTTTCAGATGGCTTGCACTCACCATCTCATGCACGCGGATGTTATTGAGCATCATGAGTTATTTAATTTTATTACTGCAGCTAATGCTCTTATTTTCTATTTCAGATGAACTATACAGTTCCTCCCAAAAAACAGGAGGCAGGTAATTCATGTTTCGGAAAAAATTCATTTTCTGAAAAATGCACAAGATAAAAAAAATGAGGTTCGTAACAGTGAATTTAAAATTCTAGCACGTCTTGTGGGGGCCTCGAGGGGTGTGGTAGGGCTGGTTAATTAAGTGACACAGCGCCGTTAAATAGTTCAGTGAGTCAAATAATTTTTCAGAAAGAAAAAGATTAGAAGTTTATGCTTGTAAAACACAGGTAGTTTCAGTGGAAGTCCTCAGAAGGGTTTAATATTATGTAATAAGTATGGAATTATAATATGTAAATAAACATTTGTATGGTATGAAATTCTTGCACATGAAAGTTTGAGAAAGCCTGTGAAATTTTAAAATTTTTCTGCTTATCTGTGCTTTGCAATGAAGAACTTTGTTATTCGTACCCTTAAAGAAGCTAAACTTTTAGTACGTTACTGATACGAATGAATAAATGAATCTCGATTGACACAGTGGCCACAAAATCCTTGACCAGCGACGTCTTCTCAGCACGAAAATGTCGGCCTCAGTCGTGCCACATTTCTAGTTCCTGCGAGACACGCTTACTCAACACCATTGCTGGACTTATGGGACAACAAGTGATGTGCTACAGGAGGATGTGCAGATGGGAAATCAACAAAATAAGAAGCTTAGTGCTGGCGATGATCTTCCTGTGCCCAGCAGGTGCTCCGCTGCCCAGCTCGCAGAGTGAGTACTCTGGGTGACCAGCCTCTCTTGACCGCTGTCCTCAGTAATGTGTGCGCGCCTTCATGTTTTTCATGTTAATGCTCATTTCAAACTGTAGATTTTCTGCGCAATTTTGTCAATCTTAATTCTGAGACAATTGAACATTGATGATGATATCTTATCAATTTCTGGTAAATATTGAAAATTATATATGAGAGTAGGTGGAAATGTAATTATGAGCTCTGTTTTAAATTAATCTATGTCGCACTTGCCTTCAGTCATCCTTGCCTTCAAAAGCAGCTCAGCTGAAGTTGTGTTATGTGCCCCTATCATAAGTGTCGAGATATGCTATCGTGTGTATAATACATGAAACACATTTTCCCCCGCTGGTAAAGTGTCCGTCTAGCAGAAGCGGAATATTGAGTTATGTATTACCTCAGAAGGCAGGTAAGAAATGCTATTGACATGAAAACAGACTGGATTACCTGTAAGCTCTCGCTAGATTAAAACATCACGGACGCATTTTCTTGCAGGATTTAACGCGGAGAGCTGTGAGCATTTGTGTCCTCTAAGGCAACGGCGACCAGAAGCCTACATAAACTCTGTTATTCCAGCTTTTTAAAATTAATTTGTTGTTTACTGTGTACCCATTCAATTTTTATTTTCTTTGACTCGATTCATTTTATTATTTGACGAAATTTTTAAACAGTGGATGTGACATCCCCAGATGATATGAGAACGCTTCCATTGTATTCACTTCCACCTCGAGTCACAAAATCTCACCAGGTGATCACACACAGAAGATACAGTGAGTGTTATGCACCTGTGATGATGAACATTTGCAATTCTAGAGGAATATTTGGAATTTAATTGATTAGCCTTCATTTTGGAAGGAGCTTTGTGATTTATTGTTTCGCCTCTGAGCGTGTGAAGCATCGGAAAAAGCGCCGAAAAAGGTGTGAGTCGCCGCAATTTCCTATTCATGTCAGAACTTGTATAGTGGGTGATTTGAAAAAGTAGCATAATGAATGAATTGATCAGAAAATTTTTTTAGTTCTTAACTTAGTTTGAAAACTTAGTGAAGATAATGAGAATTTTTGGATATTTTAATGAACAACGTATTGATTTATAAGCCCTAACGTCAACCAGTTCATTCAAGTTTTTCTTGATATATTTATGAAAAAAAAATTGATCTAGAAAATCTAACGAAAGCAAATGCATTGAAATTTTTCTCGATTGTATAATTTATGAAGAATATTTTGATTCATAAATCCTGAAAAGACCAATACATAGACATTTTTACCGATATTTTATCGAAAAACGTATTGATCCATAACACCTAACGAAAGAAGCCAATAAATCGAAAAATTTTCCGATATTATATTGAATTACATATTGATTTATAAAATCTAAAGAAGGCCAATGCATATACATTTTTTTCGTTATTTTATTTAAAAACATATTGGTCTATAAACCTTACAAAGGCTGCCAATATATTGAAATGACACAGCTTGAGATAACCTCGCCACTGACCATGCAATACTTTTGTTATAGATTCGAGTCTCTCGCGAGGCCGAGATAAACTTCCCCTCACAAGCCGACAAGAAACATCACGGTGTCTACTCTGGTGGGCGTAAAGTTAGATTAGACGCTCTCCCTGCGGCCAAAATCCTTGCACTTGCCCTAAGTTCGCACAAAGACGCTCCCGAACTCTTGCTCACCGTTCGAACAATTCTTCTTTTCTTGTCATTCGAACTGTTGTTTAGCAGACGTGCGATGCGTGTTGCCTGCCACTGCAGCTAGTGGCCCGTCACCTCTCGTACGTCGGGCTGAACGCTGCCGTGAAATCGACTGTGACACGTCAGGTGATGTTTACTCAGTCTGCTACTGCATGGCAGAAAAATTGGGGTTACGAACCCACGCGTGATGGTGGTCGATCTTTCTTCATGAATGAAATATGAGAAAACAGAAATTGTGTAGCAGTTTACTCACCCGTACGTGAATTTTTCACCGGAGTTTGTAGCTTTGTAAAGAATGGCGCGAGTCGTAGCCGCCCTGAATTGATTTCGTGTCGCTATTGACATACGTAATCAAAATGTGAGAATATCTACGTCCATAGGTTTGAAAATTATTCGTTGTTTTTAATGACGGGAAGTTAACAAAAAGAGATCATGATTTTACTCTTTCATTAACTTATTTTTCTATCATTTGATATTCGAGCTAATATGCCGACAACGTTTTGATTTTTTTATAAAGTAATAATTCTGGTACTTAATATTTCATCGAATTTAGAACCAAGACGATTCACTGTCCCTTCACTTATCGTTGAATGATTCAACATATACATATCTCAGGAACGTTTCAAAATTATCATTGTGAAATAAATTCGTTGCTTCTAAAATAAGCGCTTTTGCTTGCGAAATCCTTCATGGTTTTAGTTTTGTGTTCGAGTAAGTCCGAATGTGAGCCGCGCATGAAACTGAGACATCATCTTCACAAGGCAACTCGTTGGGGTAACTTCCTCTTTGAATAGTAGCACGTGTGCAAGAAGAGAGATTAGAACAAGATAAGACAATTTATAGCGTAAGGCCTTCCTCGCCACCTTTTGATGTTCCTAACACAACTCCTTTGACGGTAATCTCTCCTCTAAATTGCCCTGTCCGTGCCAGACAGCCTTGTTAGCTGCATTGAAGTTTAAGGCTTAAAAGATACAGAAACTCGACAAGAATACGCAGCAAAAACTTTAGCGATCATAGTCAAGAATTAAAACCTGCGTTCTGTAAGATGTGACACAATTGTTAAGCGAAGCACAACAAAATTTTTCACCGAACTGAAATGATATTTCATAACAACTATTTGATGGATGCTGGTACGCATAAAAAAATTCAACACCTCAACCCTGTTTTGATGAATGATTTACGTTTGCCCAGCGACTGATTGTATCGCGATGGTATAAATGACCAACGCCTTGTAGCTCTTTTGTGAATATTTTCCTCGAATGTCAAATAAATGATAGTACTAACGTTGAAAATGATTGCTACGCCTTATGAATGTATTCTTCAAAGAAAGTATTGTGCAGTGCGTTGTACCGAGCAGGATATTCGTTGAATTGCGATGCAATAATATTTTCGGAGAAAAATGCTAAATGTGGCACATTTTACGTAGTTGCAAAATTACTGGCGTAATTGTGGTGTAAATCGCAAAATTGTGACATATATGCGAAGTTTTAGTATAACGCACGTAATTTTGGTTTAATATAAGAAACTCGCACAGAGTTGCAGTGTAGGTACTCTAGCATCGTTGTAAAATTCGTTGCAGCTTCAAAGAAACTCAAATGTGTCTAATGAAACAAATTGTGCTTGAGGGATGCCTAAAATTTATTAACGACAGATAGAGAATTACAACCATTTCCTGGTGGAATAGTGTCTTCTGCAGGGCGAATAGAGTAACATTCTACTTCTGTACAAACTCTGATAAAAAATACGCATATTTTCACGTAAATACTCATTCTTTTAATCAAATGTTTGCTTAATATTTTCTAAGCTGTTGCAAGACGTAAGAGCAAACAGTTGTATAAGGAGAGTAAACTTTATAAAGTTTAAAACATCCGAAAAAAATTAGGCAGACTTTGAACGTTTTCCATTTGCAAAGTCTGTGCCTAGGTATTGTGAGTAGAAATTCCGAAATGGTTCAACAAATTTTCCCTTCAATAGCCACAAAACTTGTCAACGAACTTCCTTGTACACATATGAGGCGCCACATTCATTCAGCATGTGAACGCTACCTTCTTATTTTTTAATACCAACTGACAGTCGAAATACACAGACGAAATTTGATTTTTCTCTCAAAAAAATTACTGTTCGAATGAAATTCAACCTAGTCATTTGTTTTAAATGATGGAATAAATTTGTTCATTATTAACTGATAATTAATTTTAGCTGTTGCACGACAAGTGGAATTTATCCTTCAGTTTTTCAACAAACAAGAACAGTCCCTATTTTCAAATGCAGACAAGTCTGATGCTGCTAATTTTAGATCGATGTATACTTCATTCATGTTTTATTAAAATTGTTAAAAGGTTTTCCACAATCGGCTTACTCGATTGTTAAAAACGAATTCTGCACTCTTAGATTGTCGATTTAGCTTACGACAAAACTTGAGCACAACGCTAGCGTACATAGATTAGCTAAAGATTTATCGACGTCATTTCACCATGAAGGATTCGCTATCAGCATATATTGACACCGTGGATCACAAGATCGTAGAACACTATGGCTTGCGAGGAAATGTCTATGATCTCCTAGTTGTTATTTATCAAATAAAAGTCAATTTATCCAACATTGCTCAATGAAATTCAATGTGCTACCTGTAAAAGTAGGTGTACCACAAGGATCAGTCTTAGGTCCTTTACTGTTTAACATTTTAGCAACAACAGAACCATTTTATTTGCCGATGATGTAATATTTTATGTGTGAGGCTCATACTTGGACTAGGTTGTTTCAAAAATTAATATTTCAATTGGATATTTGACTATATGGTTGTTGACAAAGAAACTTACAGCTCATACTGATAAAATGAAACTTTGCTCTCAGATTTTCATACCGTCCTACAAATGTTTCTGAAGTAAGTTTCAATGGTCGAATATTTGAATGTGTAACGGAGATTACGTATTTGGGTATTTTATTTAAAGCTTCCGTTCTTCCGTTTTCGATTCAGATTTCTGAAGCATGTAAAAACTTATTAGAGGTTGTAGTTTTATGCAATCAGTTGCAAGATTCTTGAACAGATCACCCGTATTAACCTAATATTATGCAATAATCTATTTGACATCATTCAGTCCATGGTTATTTGGGGAGCAGTTCCTCGTAATCAAACTAACATACAAATATTACTGAATAGGATTCTTCGAATTGTACTTCGAATAAAACCTGATTATCGATCCTAAAAAGAACATTCTAATAATATTTATAGACATTAAAATTGCTGCCCTCTGAATACATCTTCAAATACTTCGTTCTACAATAAGATGTAAACTTGATGCTATAACTTACATGCAGGATGCACTCGGAAGCTGCTATTGACAATGTTTGAATTGGCGCTGTTGCAGTGCTAGATAGAAATGCTCTATTCAGTCTTCCTCCTGGTCGTCTCAGAATCGAAAACGTTTCATTTTATATTAGAGCATTCTAAAATTAAATTCGTTGTCTGATCATTTTCAGGCTCTCATGTCTGGAAGTAATTGTAGCAAATAATACAAACAGAATGTATTATCGAATCTTCTTGGTTGAATGTGTCCTATAAAATGGTCTGTTTAACTAAAGCAAAATTGTTCGGTTTTAAATCTGAGTGAGGTCTATTTTCATTCAATTTTGACGAAGCAGTCTAACAAGTTTTTAAACTTTAAATAGGCTGAACATAGATCATGCCACTATGTGCACGAGTGATCAATTGAAAACCGATTGTGACCGTGTGAAATGAACTTCGAAATTTTAAATTTCAGAAACACTTAAAAGGAGGCTTCTATTATCTCCTAGTAGAGCGTACAAGACCGATTTTTTGTTCTTAGTATGGATCTCGCGAACTGCTGCTCATAATTTTTTTCATTCTTTTCAGCCCAACAGAGTTCTACAAATTGAATCCTGGCATACATCGAATTTAGTTACTTCGTCATCGCTATCATTTGAACTAAATAAGATTCTGAGTAGAAACAAAAAAGTGAAGTGGAACTTACTGTACTTTTTCGGTAAATATAGTTTCATAATATGCCTTGTACTCACTGATCAAATTTAATTATGCCCACCTACGTGAAGTATGTTGTTCATACGGGAACGCCGGCTTTCGCTGCGTAGGGACAACATCGTTTAAACTATATTTTTTTTTAAACCTCAACTCAAAGGCTTTGCTTTTCTATTGTCGTCTATGGTGTTGAGATCAAAAGCTAGCCTTGTTTGAATAGTGGGACCATGTCTGTGAGGTTTTATGTTAATGAATGAGAAATATTTACAATTGCTGATGAATAAAATGAATGATTGAGAAATGCAACGCCCATGCTCTGCCACAGTAGACATTGGGCATAGAGAATGTGTACGTTAAAAATTGTTTTACCAGCTACCAATCGTACTAACTCTGATGTTCTGTGGGGTGATCAGAGCCAGCTGACAGAGTACGGCTCAAAGGTGTATGGCTCATACTATTTTTTACCTATATTCTTAAATAGAAGCTTGTATCCTCATGAAAATCTTCATTAGGCTCTGATTCTTCGTCGTAAATTTTTATTAATCATGCGCTTTTCCTCAATTCATTTGTGGTTCCGGTAACATTAGCTAGGGAGTCTCCTAAATGAGGAAACATTTCTATATTTACCTTTAATTTCACCGCTTTACCCCTCTTGACAAATTTAATGGGCGAAGAATTTACTATCACAAGTTTACAATGAGATTAAAAGGATACGATTAAAATACTGTGTCCTATTTTTAGTCCAATATAACATCAGAACATACCAGTAACACGAAAACAAATCACCAATAATAATTACTATCTTACGACATCGGACGTTCACAACTTACTCACTGCCTTAGTAACTTTGCAGCAAGCGACAGGCTGCAAGTTGACAGAATGTAACTACATTGCAGTAACATTGCTGATGCGGCAGCAAGCACCCCCGTTGTTCTTGTGATGCCAAACTCTGTACGACAGAAACTTGGGGCGATAATCACGTGTCTCCAGTAACTACATAGGCCTCTAGTCTCCCAGCCGCCTGCAGCGGCCGGCAGTGCCCCTCCCCTGAAGCCTGGTGGCACTCCAGCGTGGGGAACGATGACGTCGTCAATGTTACTCATTTAATGAACGTATTACCTATACTCTACATTTCGGTGATGATGGCGAAGTATTGTGATGCTGACATAATAATTAATGAGAATTACGGCGTTTTGAAATTAGGGATTATTTCTGCAGAAATTTTTCCCCATTGAGAAAAATAATAAAAACAAAGATTCCCCTACAATGGTAATTATTCATCAACTTCATCTATTGAAGATATGTGTTGCAATATATCAATATATAGCCAGGTAAACTATGTAAAGTGTCTCTAAATGCTCAAGTGTGACATGCAGCTCGCCATTAGGCAAACAATTTCTAACAATATTTTCCAATTAAATTGCTCGTGAAAGTAAACTAAAATACGTAATATCTAAGGGAAATTCTAGAAAGTGGGTGTAAGTACAGAAAATTTACACGCTAGATTACTCCGCTCACATTAATATGTCCCACAAATTAACAGACCGAACTTTTCCGGCATCAAAGCGAACAGTAAATGTCGTGGGCTCCATTTGTTCGAAGATACAGATTATGGAGGTGACTACTCTGTCATTATAGATAATCTTCATTTGTTATTATAGGTTGATGAATCATCCCAACGAGCAAATTTCTCCGGACTAGGCTTGATGTTTCCTATTCGATTCAACATAGCTTTGTCACATTATAGACACGTGGTACTGAAGTACAAGTAACTAAACAACTAGTACAGAAATAGTATCAATTAGTTGGCTGCTAGGTGCATAGTTTTAAACCCATTTATTCAGCGATTCTTTGCCTGGAAATGAATGGCTTAAAAAATAACAAAAAAGCTTAAGGTTACACTCAGGTATGTAAGTTAGAGGATCTGAATGAGTTGGTTAAAATGAAATATTAGGGTCAAACATTATATGAATTTAGCAATTTAGGTAAGAGACTGCATACATTCACATACTTGAGCATATATCCACACAGGTCGGCGTTCACGAACGTAAGTGTACTCCTATAAAGCAAGAGAAAGATTTTAAAGTTACAAGAATGGTGTGAGATAGTAATCGAGCAAA
>VOMN01078564.1:0-31352 GCA_014899125.1 Orchestia grillus | reverse complement strand
TAATTTGAAAATGGGTTTCCTTTTTTCTGGGACACCTCGTACAGTCCGTACTTTATGGTCCATTCTTCTCTTCGGTCTCTTTGGGCCACATTTCATTTGCATGGGGAATTTTAAACTAACTAATAACCTAATCTGATGCAGTTCAGAGCCCTAACTCTCGGATCTCTAATTCACGAAAGCTCTAAATAGCTACAATTTTATCAAGCCCGCAGATAGTGATTCTCAAATTGGTTCCCCTTTGCAAATTCATGGTTTCAATTTTAATCAGATTTCTAATGACTCGCAACTAGCATCGGTTGTTTGTGAATTAAGGTGCATTTCTGAATAGCTTTGATTTCTGACAAGTCACTCGTGCCTTTCTCCAACGGCAACTGTTGGTTCTCATAGTATACTGCGAACCTAATGCCATGTTTTTCATGGTAAGATTTTTAAGGAATGAGCCCATAAATTTCGTGGAATTACCATCAATGGTTAAATTGCAGGCCATTTTTACTCAAACGAGCAAGCAAACTCCCTGCTTTGCATTCATTAGGACCGAAAATGTGAGTTCTTTGGCTTGAGCTCAACTGCCAAAATGACACCCATAATTCATCGTCCACAGCACCAGTGGGGCTGTGGACGATGAGTTTAGTTATGTTAAGAGTAGTTACAGGCCTCGCCAGTTCGCTGTGGAAGTTGGATTTGAAGATCACCAGCCGTCTTGTTCAGTTGACCGGATGGTAAAATTCTAGTATCGGACCAAAATAAGTTTGTTCCCTCTCTTGCCGGGGATCTGTCCACCCCGATACTTTTGACTATGAGATCAAGGTCGCGCTACACCATAATGCTCTCAAAAACGAATTTTGGAAATTTTCAAACATATTTGACGGCCCCATGTTAACCCTTTACGAAATGGTACGACTCTTGAGATAATCAAATGGTTTTTGAAAACTTTGTTCCTATCAAACGGATGGCGTAAAAATTTGGCATACATATATAGATGAATGAAATAAGCAATTTCGATCGTATATTTTTCCATTTTTTTAAAGAAATGAGATATTGATATAAAACGTTATTTTATGAGTATTTCTCAAAACTTTCACATCCCTTAATTTTTGCACTAGAACGATGGGGTTAACGATGGAATTCGCACGTTTAGGTGCAGGGAATAAAGTTCAGGGGTAAAATCTAGGAGACAGAAAACGATAATTTTGTTTAAGAAATCATTTTTTATTTTATTCACGTTTTGTTATTTTTATCCCCAAGTTTGCAAAAATTCAAGATTTGACACATAAAATTCCAGGGCCTTTTTGTAATAAATTCGAATGATGTAAGTTTCATTCATATGAGCCTAAAACTCTGGGAGATAAAGAACTCCAAAATGTAGACAGATACATACGTTTGTCAGGAGAGGCAAAAAAATGAAAACTAAACAATTTTCATAGGGCTCTATACAAATTACTGGCAAAATGGATTATACGTATAATAGCCCCGATTTAGAATGGTACTCGAAAAGTGCTGTGACTTCTGCAGAGCACATAAGCTTGGGGAGTGCTGGGGGGAGGAAAGTGGGGAGTTTGACGAGGGGTCGGGGACTGCGCGGCTGGCTGGGAGACGACCGTAATTCATGCTGCCGCAGGCCGTGCCGCGGTCTCTGCACTTGGTTAGTACCATTCTAAATCGGTTCCAAAGTATGATAATACATCGTTAGCAAGTAAACGTTGTGCAACTTCATCGAAATGAGTTTTTTCTCTTTCTTTGCCTACTGCGGATTCAATTTTACAAGAACAGCTTTTAAATTTTGAGCTTATCAAGAAGACATGAAAGAACGTCTTGCAATGAAAAATACTTTTTCAAGCGATTGAACCAAATTTCACCGGGCGGTTCCCTTAGCCCTAAGAGGACGGAAAGGTGAAAATGACTCGTTTCGAAATTTGAAATTAGTACAACCAGCTACAATAAGGGTTATTCTAAATTGCTTAGAATATTTGGTTTTATTCCGATTCATTTATTCAGTGAGAAAACGTTAGTTATTGAACAATGAGAAAAAAATTCAAGTCATTTTGGTTATTAGGACGGAAGGGGCATATTGACCTAATTTTTTTTCAAGTATCAACCTTTACGAGTCAAAATTCACGGAACTGCCTTATATAACTGAATATGAAATTTCTTGTTCCATCAGATGTATATGAATGGTTTTGGACAAAGCGAAATAAAATGAAATGATTTTTTCCTATGGATGTCGGATTTAGCGTACATCAATACGTGTTAGGACGAGTACATCCCGATAGACCTGTTGAAAATATTTTTATCATATACAAATACATGTCCCACGACACTCGAAAGCTTAGAGTTGAAATTTTGTTCCGAAGCTTTCACTCGACCCTCTTCCTGGTAGATGTGGCCCATAAGCCGAACCAATTGTTTTTGTACTGATGGGTCCGCTTAAGGTAATGTCTTTTCATTTATTTATTCTTTTAAATTTAAAATGTTGAATTTTCTTCGCTAAATAACCCTTGTTTCATATCACTTGTTTCTTTTACAAATTTCATTTGTAAATTTTCTGTTATGTTCAGGATTTTTCAAGACTTTTTAAGACATTTTGAGCCACAAGTAAGTTACTCGAGCTTGTACAAGGATGGAAATGCTGTTAAAGCAAATGTAATTGCCGTGAAAACCCAATTTATCAATCGCATTGCTCGAAATTATATCGCCGAATATCTTCAGTACCTTCATAAGAATTGAAATGAGTATATTGTGATCACATGCTTCATGTAATAATGCTACAGAAATTTCTTTGTTGAGAAAGCTTCTCTTAAAGTACGAACGGTCGTGAGAGTATTTGACTAACTTTTTGAGATCTGAACAAACGGTTAGGATTTTGTCACGAAATTAGCGAAGCCTGGCACTCATATTCATATTCTAAAATAGACGTTAACAGGTATAAATCTTCCGAAAGTGGTACCCAGACAAAGTATTTTCAGATTTCTGCAGCCCTAAGTTCTCGCAATGAAATTACTGCAGCGTTTTTTCTTGGTAGTATGTTCACGTACGAAAGGTTCCAAGATGCTTAACAACCATAAAATATTGGGCTGAGGAATAAATTGTCGGATTTTTTCGAAATTCCCATTTTTAAATTTTTAAAGTACGAAAATCAGCGGCGGGCGAGCGGTGCTTTGAGGCATGGTGCCTTCTCACACGTCACGAAGCTCACGAGCAGCTGCGGCGGCACCAGCACCTCGAATATGTGCAAAGAGCAAACGGTGTCAGAACTCCTCAGTTCTGTTCACTTGACATGCCATATTGAGGATTTGAACGTGAAACAAAAGTAATGAAATTAAAAACCCTAATACGCCATCTCTTGGAGCAAAAATTTCTCATTTAATGAACAAAATATCTGCAGTCTGTTTTGTTTTTCCGAACATTTTCAAATTAAAAATTGAAGCTCGCGTCTAATTCCTCAACCGGACAGTTAATTCACGGGAACACCGGCCAGGACAAGGGATGAAATCGGTGTCTGGGGGAGTGGGCGAGAGGCGGGAGTCGCTCCTCAGGCGGCGGAAGCTGCGGCGAGAGCGAGCGTTGCTGCTGAAGCGGCAGCTGATGGTGGTCGGACCTCAGCTGGGTCTGTACGTTTTCTTTGTGGTCTACACGGCGCTAGGGGCCAAGGTAATGGCCCTTTTATATGCTAGGACACGTCTTCTTTGTGGTCTACACGGCGCTAGGGGCCAAGGTAATGGCCATTTTACGTGCTAGGTAATGGCCATTTTATGTGCTAGGTAATGGCCATTTTATATGCTAGGTAACGTCTTCTTTGTGGTCTACACAGTCCTGAAAGCCAGGGTGCTGGTCCTTAATGATTTAATACCATTATTCTTGATTCGCGCCTTAATAGAGGCTAGGTTGAAATAGTATTACTTCAGATTCTAACTAAAATTATGCTAAGGATGTAATTCAATTAACTCAGATTGTAGTTAATTTTGTGAAGGACCCCTTGTATAGTTAATAATGTAATACCAGTCATTTTTAACCCATGTTAGGTATTAAATACCAGTCATTCTTAACCCATGTTAAGTATTCAATACCATTCATTCATGTTCTATGTTAGGTATTCAGTACCATTCATTCATGTTCTATGTTGAGGATGCAATACTAGTCATTCTTACCATATGTTAAGGATTTAATACTATTCATTCTTACCATATGTTAATGATGCAATGTCAGTAATTCTCACCCAAATTATGTCACAGATGTAAAACATTGCTTCAAATTCTCACCCAAACTACCTTAACACGTTTCCTACCATGTTGCCATTTGTCTGAGGGAAAAATAACCCACTGGGTGGTCCCATCCTAGGAAACATCTTAGTGGTGTAATACCAGTTGCTCACATCGTGATATTAACCCTAAAAAAATGACTCATTTTTTAAGTTAACGAAATACAAAATTGTTTATGATGTCCCTCAGAACTAACAGAAGTCCTTCCACAGTCCTGAGTCAGTCCCATGGAGGCTTGAAAAATGATTAGTTCGTTACCAATGTACGGATAAAATTACCTTAACTAAGATAAGGGCAGAATACGTCGGGTGAGTATCGGAGAGTTAAGGAGTTAAGGATGTGACACCTTCCCTTCAGACTCTCACCCGTTCCTGAGCCATGTGTTTACCTCAGACTCGTGCTCACCCGTACCCAGTTTACCCGTACTCGCCCATTCGTAAACCATGTGTTTACCTCAGGCCCGTGCTCACCCGTACCCAGTTTATCCGTACTCACCCATTCGTGAGACAGGAACTTTACCCCCAAACGCTCACCCATTCGTTTGTCAGGTGTCTACCTCAGACCTGTGATCACCCGTACCCAGTTTACTCGTACTCGCCCATTCGTGATACAGGAACTTTACCCCCAACTCTCGCCCATTCGTGAGACAGGAACTTTACCCCCAACTCTCCCCCTTTCGTGCGAGAGGTGTTCGTGGAGCTGGAGCACCCGATGGAGGTGCGGCGCTACGTCACAGCCGTGCGAGCTCTCAACGCCTCCAGAGATCGCTTCCTCGTTTCCGTACTCAACATCACCGGCAAATCAGACCTCGCCCTCAAGGTGCGTCATGCAATGTTACGAAATGAAAAATACCGTTCACAGTTTACTCGCGAAGCCAAATCAATTTGAATCAACAAACGTTTTTCTCGAAATTTCCGTGAAACCCCGGCTACTGAAGTAGTATTTAACCCGCTTCAATTAGTTAGTCTAATGAAAGAACCCGCTGGGAGTTTGTTCGAATAAAGTATGTTGTTAGCGTTCGCAGCTACGACGGACACGGTACGCTAACAGCAGAAAGTTACGCACTGTATGGAATTATGTGTGCAGTTATCGATGTTTGGGCTAAGAAGCTTGAATTGTGGCTATCTAGCATTATTTTAGTGCAGTGTGACGAAAGAAAGAGATTTAAAATGGATTTTTTTTCGGAATTTTGTCATGAATACTAAAAATTTTTCATCAAAGTGTGTGAATGCGTATGTTTCTCTTCACAAAACGTTTGATCGAACATCGTATAGAAATAACTAACTGCCCATGATGATCAAGAAAATTGTTCTTTGCTCAATTAAGCCAGAGCGGGATTATTTAACTCCAGTCAGGTGCACTCATTGGTGAAAAAAAGACAATTTATACTTTACAGTAAACTTAACGCAAATTAGGAATATTATTCAGTGTATAAGTTTAGGCAAACTATGCATATGGGACTGATACTGCTTTTAATTAATTTGATTAGTTATTGACCCTTGATTTTAACTCTGAAATTTTAGCATATTGCAATCAATGCAAATGGCCAAATTGGGTACAATATATAATTTATTCACGATTCTTTGCCAATTACGATCTGGAATATATTTTAGAGATCACATTCAAATTTAATACATTACTAAACTTCATCATTTTTCATCGGAACCCTCGTCTTTCCCAAATGATGTGTCCATTTTTCTGAACATTTCAATCAAATAAATATTTTGAGCACAATGTGCAGTCAAAGAAGGTGCATATATGCCTTCCGCTGTAAAAACAACAACGCTCACCATTCTGCACTGCGCAGAACTTGCTGGCACCGCAGCTCGGCGTCTATGAAGTGGCCGTCCAGGCCGCCGTCGATTCTGGTGTGCGGATGACGCGGCCTCTCCGCCCGCGCTACCAATGGCGGTTCATGGAGAGTGTACTCTTCTCCTGCACCGTACTCACTACTATTGGTGAGCATCGCTGTACAGTTTCCCCTGCACCGTACTCACTACTATTGGTGAGCATCGCTGTACAGTTTCCCCTGCACCGTACTCACTACTATAGGTGAGCATCGCTGTACAGTTTCCCCCGCACCGTACTAGTTACTAAAGGTGAGCATCGCTGTACAGTTTCCCCCGCACCGTGCTAGCTATTATGAGTGAGCTTCGCTGGGCAGTTTCTCGTGCATTGCGCTAAGATGTGTAGATTTGTCCGTTTTCTGTTTTTTTTTCGTAAATTCTGACGCAATCTAAAGGTTTTCCGCTGTGAGTTACTGACAGTTCTTCTCCTGTTAACCCTATAATTTGTAACACTAAAAATTATATTCTGGGGTAAGAATTCATAGCTTTTAGCTCTGCCGAACAGAGTTTTTTGACAGTTGTTGCAGAGTAGGCACCCGTGTGCCTGTTACTGAAACATACTACCGGATGAAATTAGTTCTGTTAATAGTTCATGTTTCTCCAAACACTGTTTCCAATTACATATATCAAGTTACTGTTTTGTTGAGGGATTCGGTTGACTTCTCGTGAGGGTTTGGTTCGTGTTTCCGCAAACCCTTGCAGGAAGTTATTTAAATACTTCAGGGTACCCACGGAGGGTGATGGAAAATGTCCTTCAGATTTTTCGTGGCGTGTTAATGATAAGGACACGGGGAGGAATCGTCTTAAAAATAAGGTCGGCCTGCAAGCGTTTAACTTGCGACAGGAAGTTGAGTTATAAGGGTTACAGGTCTGGACAATAAGGGGACCGGTTAAGGAGAGCTTCTCGTTCATTCGCGTCTCTGATCTTAATGAATCAATATCAACAGCTTTTCTAGCCGCAAACTTCACAGGCGAAGCAAATTTAACTGCTTACTAAAACGAATTGGTATGTCACGATCTCTGATTGGAATATGGCTGGCATGTGCATTCCGATGAGGAGGTGTCCATGGGAACCAAGAAAGCGAAAGAGTCTCAGGCCACTGCTAATTAAGTCATCACCAGATGCATATTTGCACGCAGTTGATTATCTCTCGACTGCTATACATGTACAAGTATCTTCGATCCGTTTCTTGCAAATTAGTTTTGCATTTTTTATAATGGTTTAGTTTGCTTGTATGCATCATATAATTGTTTTCATTCGCTTTCAACTGGATTTTCACGGCCATTTATTTGTTTGAATGTTTGTTTCGTTCACTGAAGGGATTAAAATTTTCATGATTCCTTATCGCGGTAACTCAAAAACTTTCGGTGTTACTCCGCTGTCTTTGAAACTGTAATTTAAAATAACAACTTTCAAGAGTGTAAATTAGTTTGACACGTTGTCATTAGTTTGTCATTGTCATTAGTTTGACACCCTTCTTAGTTCCCCTCCGAGCTGTCCAAAACTTGACCAATACTCTACGGATTTCATAACCAGTATTCAATTTACTTTTTTCTGAGATCTAAAGCGTGGACTAAACGAATGTTACATAACGTTTGCTGTTGGGACTCAGTTCCCAATATTTAATTAATGACAATCAGGGCTTTTTAGTGTACATTGACGACTACGTTTCGTGAGTGAGGAATTTTTTTGCTATTAGTCGCTTGAGTTTACGTTGAACAGGAGAATTTCCTACTGGTTCTAAGCCATAAGTATTCTTTCATCCAAGCAATTTCAAACATGCGGGTGCATATGCATACCAGTCAAATTTTCCTTCAAATCCTTGGGTGGAGAGGCTAAGACCCGTCTCTTAGGCTCACCTTGGAAAGAAGTTCAAGTGCTTAACTATTATCCAGAGTACTGACAAAAAGAGGTAAATTCCCCGTCGGCCACTTGAAATATCGTTTCTCATGGTTCACTTGAAATATGGTTTTCTATCGATCGCTTAAAATATGGTTTCCCATCGTCTAGTTGAAATATGGTTTCTTATTGTTCAGTTGAAATATGGTTTCTTATCGTCCAGTTGAAATATGGTTTCTTATCGTCCAGTTGAAATACGGTTTCTCATCGTCCAGTTGAAATACGGTTTCCCATCGTCCAGTTGAAATATGGTTTCCCATCGTCCATTTGAAATATGGTTTCCCATCGTCCATTTGAAATATGGTTTCCCATCGTCCAGTTGAAATATGATTTCCTATCGTCCAGTTGAAATATGGTTTCCCATCGTNAAATATGGTTTTCCATCGTTCCCTTGAAATATGGTTTTCCATCGTTCCCTTGAAATATGGTTCTCTATCGTCCGCTTGAAATATGGTTTTCCATCGTTCTCTTGAAATATGGTTTTTATTGATACGATGCCACACACAGTCTATTTTCCACTATCACATACATGACAATACTAGTCCTTGTCTCGGTGTTGCCAATCACATGCAAATATATACTACTCATTTCATGAGAGTGGCAGTTCGATCCTGCTGACTGCGTCACTTAATCTTGGATTTCCGAATGGAACGTTTACAAAGAGTTAACACACATATCGCTGCCAATCACGGATCTAACCTTGACAATGCGTAAAAGATATAACGTATATCATAAAGTCTTAGCTATAATTCCAGGTGAAAATTTTGCAACATGTAGACCAAATACAAAATGACCTAGAATGTTTTTTTGACTTGAAAATAATTTTTTATGAAATAAATTAGCCACCAGGAAACTAACGGTTAATGAACACATATTTTCGCAGAGGTAGGGATTAATACTTATTAAATTACGTGTTTAAATTTACCTTAACATCTACTGAAAAATGAACAGAATTTTGAAAATAACTCAACACTTATTCAAATATTTAATTGTAATCGGATTATCGAGAACCCGATCAGAAGAAAGTATCAGATCACTTTAGCATTCAAGCGACACTTTTTTAGAGAGCGTTTGAGTAGAATCGGTTAAAACAAAAATGAATCCTTTCGTTATGGTACAGCCGCTACTCGTCCTTCGATTAAAACATTAGAACCGAATCGCAATATGGGCGAAGCTCCTTCAACGATCTCATACTTCAAGTTCAATTGAACAACACTCCCCATGTATTCATTTACTCACAGTTCTACATTTTTGCGAGCAGGCTACGGAAACATGGCGCCGGTTACGACAGGCGGGAGGCTGTTCTGCATCTTGTACGGTTTCATCGGCATCCCCCTGACGCTCTCTGTCATAGCGGCCCTCGGTACCCTTTTTGCGAACGTCGTATCTGCCGCCGGCGAGAGGGGCCGGACCCTCTTGTTCAAGTGGGGGCTGTGGAAGAAGGTGAACGTTTATTTTTTATTGTTAAGAGATTGAAATTTTCATCATTTCAGCTCTTAGCTGCTTAAGAACTTTTGGTGTTACTCTTCGGACTTTGAAACTATCATGTAGATAAGTATTTTTCAGAAGAGTATCATCAGTTATTGGATGTGGTTGAGTAGTGGTTAGGGTTGGGTAAATATGAGGGGGGAGGGGATGAGAACATAAGGCTGAGAAGTGAAATAGTTTAGGTAGGACGACCTGCAAGAGGGATAGAAAAAAAGGGAAAAGTTGTGTGGGGAGCGATATGGTATGAGGAGGCATGAGGGGTGTGGGGAATGCAGTGGATCAGCAGGTATGAGTAGCATGGAGAAAAATTGAAGTGCGGTGGTAGGAGTACTAGGAAAAAAAATTGGACTCAGTATTTTAGAAAGCTCGGATGAAGACTGAAGGACTTACACACAGGCCACTGAAGAGAGACTAACTTGATCGCCACGACTCAAGTCGAACAGAAAACGACAATTGAATTTTGATCAGAATTTCTTTGTCGCCTTGGAATTAAAAGAGGCTGAATGGCTATTTTCATTTTAGAAATGTTAGAAACAAAAGGGGACGTTCAATTGAGGCCTAAAGCAACGTAGCCAAAAAACATAGCAGGAGTGATATTTTACTCTCCTCATTAAGCTTAATTGCTTAGAGATAGCTCCTACTAGGACGCTAGTGATGGCGTTAATTACACTCGTGATGCTAAGTAGCGTTTCAAATGTGCTAACTGGCATGCTCGTGATGCCAAGTTGAATCATAGGATGCTGATTTTGTTTCCTGTGATTCTTATCTGATTGTCTGCTAATTTATTAATGCTAACAGTCATTTGAATATTCGTGATGCTAATTAATTTATCTGCGATAATTTTAGCATCCGTGCTGCATGCTCAATTGCATGCGATGTTACTTTGAATATCAGTGATGCTTATTTTATAATCTACGATGCTTATTAGAATATCTGTGATGTTAATTTTTTGTCTGCGATGTTACTTTGAATAGTCGTGATGTTAATTTAATTTTCTCCGATGTTAATATGATTGCTCGTGATAGCAATGTGCAAAGTAATTTTTAAAAAATGTGTTACTAATTTGGAGCCCATATTACAATTTCTGTGGTCCCCATCTGAACAACCAGAGAAATATTATGAATGTCCGTAATAATCATTTGAATGTCCGCAATCCTCATTTGAATGTCCACAATCCTCATTTGAATGTCCGCAATCCTCANCCGCAAAGCTAATTTGAATGTCCGCAAAGTTAATTTGAATGTCTGCAACGCTAATTTGATTGTCCGAAACGCTAATTTGAATATTCGCAACGCTAATATTGATGTCTGCAAAGCTAATTTGAATGTCCGCAAAGCTAATTTGGATGTCCGCAAAGCTAATTTGAATGTCTGCAACGCTAATTTGAATGTTTGCAACACTAATTTGAATGTCTTCAACGCTAATTTGAATGTCCGCAACGCTAATTTGAATGTCCGCAACGCTAATTTGAATGTCCGCAATCCTCATTTGCATGTCCGCAACGCTAAATTGAATGTCCGCAACGCTAAATTGAATGTCCGCAACGCTAGTTTGAATGCCCCTAATACTTCTTTGAATACACACAATGCTAATTTGGACCCCTCTGCACTGTTGTTTTAAAAATCCGCGATATTAATAAGCATTCCAGTAACGCTTATTTTAGTAAATGCATTACGAATATGAATTTCGGTTTTGCTGGATCGTCTATCAATAATGCTAACTAGAACTCGCTGGATTTTGACATTCTGTAACTCGAAATTGCTAGATTTTGGCATTTTCTTACTCGAACTCGGTGAATTTTGACATTTTTTCTCTCGATGAGCACTAGTGCGGTGACTCGCTGCCTGAAGCGGACATGCACCGCGGCCTGATGGTCCTGGGCGCCCTGGGCGCGTACCTGCTCTACACGGGCGTGGGCGGAGCTCTCTTCACCCTCTGGGAGGACTGGTCGTTCTTCGAGGCCTTCTACTTCTGCTTCATCACCATGACCACCATCGGCCTCGGCGATGTCGTCCCAGGTTTGTGCCGTCGTGTTTTGAGTGTTAAATGACAAGTTGAAAGGATAAGTTCTCCAAAAAGATTAATTTCCAAACAGGAAAATTTTTGAAATGGGTCACTTGGGGTTAAGTTAAACTTGGAAAATTCTTGTTGGTTTTTGAACGATTAGCGTAGCTTTGATTTAAAATCTTTCGTCTGGCTGGTGCGTATTTGCGTGTTAGTGAAAAATTAGTAGTAATCTCCGAATTGATGAGGAGAAGGTACATTTCTTAGGCTCGCACCTTCGGAGGTCTCCAGTTTTATCCAGTATTGTTTTAATGATTTACGTTTCATCAGTGGTCTAATGCACTCAATCATGAGCTTTAAATTCATGAAAATGAATGTGGGTACAGGGTTTTGATGTTCGAATAACGACAACGAGAAGCAAACAGTGCTCCCTAATGGTTACGAAACATTCATTCTTAATTATAATAAAATCAAACGGATTATTTTTTTCGATAATTTTATGAAAAAGTAGAAGTGTATAGCCTTACGATAATATTTCATAATATCATTCATATTCTCAAATCATTACGAAATCACGATATTTGGTTAATATTTGTGTAGTATAGAGAAAAGCATCAGTTTTATATTTTTACCCCAGATTTTTGTGTTTTAGAAATTTACACACCGTCGGTATCGTCATGCCTCCATAATACCAATTTCTGTTTTTGAAATAATGACGAGTAGCCAACAATTGTCTATTATGATTACGGATTTTTCATAGTCAGTTCAAGTGTGATCGAAAAGTTTATTTTTTAAATTTTTTATGAAAGAACGGTAGGTTATAGCCTTAGGTTATTATTTTACATTTCTTCAATAGTCTTCAATTCATACGAAATCCTGATATTTAGTTAATATTAATGCATAGATCACAAACAACCTCAGTTTTATATTTTCGTCACTGATTTTATATATCTTTAGAAATTTACATTTCGTACGGCATTGCTTTACTTCTAAAATACCAATTTCTGCGCATGAAATAACGACAACGAACAGCGAAGAGTGTTTCCTAATGATTACGTAACATCCATTGTCAATTCTAATACATTTGAAAGGATTTATTTTTCTTGCCAATTTTTGTGAGCAAACGTAAGGGTATAGACTAATATTATTTCACATTTAATTCATGGTCTCCATTCATTACAAATCATGATATTAGGTTAATATTCAAGGAAAAACACAAAAAAGCATCAGTTTCACCTTCATATCACTGATGGTGAATTTCTTTAGAAGTTTACATTTCCTAAACTCTTGTTGCACCTCTAAAATACCAATTTCTGTTGTTCGAATAGCGACAACGAGTAGCGAACAGTGTTCCCGAATGATTACGGAACGTTTATGGTCAATTTTAGTCAAATCAAAATGATTAAATTTTCTACAAATATTTATGAAAAAAACCGTAGTGCATAGCTCTACAATATTGTTTTATATTTTCATTCATATGCACCAATCATTACGAAATCACGATATTTAGTTAATATTGATGCGTAGAACACAAAAAAAGCATAATTTCTATATTTTCATCAGTGATTTAAATATCTTCAAAAATTTACATTTCCTAAAGTATTGTCTAACCCCTAAAATACTAATTTCTGATGTTCGACCTATGAGAAATAGTAGCGAACAGGGTTCCATAAAGGTTACGAAACGTTCATTGTCAATTCTAGTAAAGTCGGAAGTATTAATTTTTTCACCAATTTTATGAAAAAATGAAAAGGTAAAGCCTTACGATATAATTTTACATTTCAAATCATAGTTTCAAATCACTACGAAATCATAATATTTCTTTAATATTTATGAGTAGAAAACAAAAAGTATCAGTTTTATACTTTAACAACTTATTTGTTTTTATTTACAAATTTACCTATCGTCGGTATTTTCTTGCCCTAAAATACTAAGTTTTGTTGATGAAATAACGAAAACGAGTAGCGAACAGTGTTCCCTAATGATTACAGATTTTTCATAGTCAATTCAAGTGTAATCGGAGGGATTAATTTTTTAAATAATTTTCATGAAACTATGTAACGGTATAATAGCCTTAAGTTATTATTTTACATTTTCATTCGTAGTCTCAAATCATTACGAAATCATGAAATTTGGTTAAAATTTATGTGTAGAACAGAAAAAAGCATCCTTTTTATATGTTTACCACTGATTTTGTGTTTGCTTAGAAAATTACATATAGGTATTGTTTTCCTCTATAATACCAATTTCTGTCGTTGAAATAACGATAAGAAGTAGCGAACAGTGTTCGCTAATGTTTATGGAACATCCTTAGTAAGTTCTAGTGATATCGAAAGGATTAATTTTTTTTAAATTATACGAAAAAACCGCAGTGTATAGCCTTACGATATTATTTAACATTTTCATTCAGTGTCTTGAATCATTACAAAATCATGATATTTGGTTAATATTAATGCATAAAACACAATGAGTAGCAGTTTTATATTTTCATGCCTGATTTCTTATTTCTTTAGAAATTTATATTCCCTGTAGTATTGTCTAACCTCGGAAATACTTATACCAATTTCTGCTTTTGAAATAATGACAACGATTAGCGAACAGTGTTCCATAATGGTTACGGAACATTCATTGTTAATTTTAGTAAAATCAGAACGATTAATTTTTTCATTAATTTATATAAAAAAAATGGAAGTGTGTATTATTTCACATTATTATTCATAGTCCCAAATCATTACGACAGCATGATATTTAGTTGATATTCATGTGTAAAACACAAAAAGCATGAGTCTTGTATTTTTATCACTGATTGTGTATTTCTTTAGAAATTTTCATTTCCTACGGTATTGTCTCACCTCTAAAATACTCATTTATGATGCTTAAAAAATGATAACGAGTAGCGATCAGTGTTCCCTAATGGTTACAGAATATTCATGGTTAATTTTAGTATGATCAAAAGTATTTATTTTTTCATTGATTTTTATGAAAAAATGGAAGTGTATATTATTTCCCATTTCCATTAATAGTCTCAAATCATCCCGAAGTTATGATATTTAGTTAATATTTATGTGTAGAACACAAAAAGTATCAGTTTCATATTTTTACTACTGATTTTGTATTTCTTTAGAAATTTACCAATCGTTGGTACTGTATTGCATCTAAAAATCAATTTCTGCAGTTGAAATAACGACAAAGAAGAGTGAACAGTGTTCCTTAGTGATTACGCAACATTCAGGGTAAGTGTTAGCAATATCGAATTTTTTCTAAAATTGTATGAAAAAACTTAAGGGTTTTAACTCGTACGATATTATTTACCCTTAACCCTTAATATTATTGACCCTTAACCCTTACGATATTATTTTAAATTTTCATTCATAGTTGTCAATCATTACGAAATCATATTTGGTTAATATTAATACGTAGAACACAAAAAAGCTTCAGTTTGATGCTTTCATCACTATTTTTGTACTTCTTTAGAACTTTACTTATCATCGGTCGTGTCTTGCCTTTAAAATACCAATTTTTGTTGTAGAAATTACGACAAAGAGGAGCGTACAGTGTTCCAGAATGATAACGGAGCATTCATATTCAATTCTAGTAAAATCGGAAGGATTAATTTTTTTACCAATTTTATGACATAACGAAATGGTAAAGCCTTAAATTATTTTACATTTTCATTCACAGTCTCCAATTATTACGAAATTATGATATATGGTTAATATTTATGTGTAAAACACCTGAACATATCCGTTTTATATTTATATCATTGATTATATATTTCTTTTGAAATTTAACATTTCCTACTGCGTGTCTAACCTGTAAAATACCTATTTCTGATGTTCAAATTATGACAACGAGTAGCGAACAGTGTTCCCTAATGGTTACGAAATATTCATGGTCAATTTCAGTAAAATCGAAAAGATTAATTTGTTTACCAATTTGTATGAAAAAACGTAAGGAACGATATGTTAATATCAAAATTGTTCATTTGATGGAGTTTTCATATCGAATAATATCTATTCACGCTGAAATTGTTTATTTTGTGTTTTCATATCGAATTATATATATTCACATTGAAATTGTTTATTTGTGTTTCCATATCGAATAACATATATTGGAATGGAACTCGTAAATTTGATGTTGTTCATTGTAAAATAACAGTCGTATTGGAATCGTAAACTTTGTTGTTCATAATAATATCAAATATTCGCATCGAAATTGTTCATTTTGTTGGCGTTCACATCGAATAGCATATTTTCTCATTGAATTCATTAATTTTGACGCTGTTTTTATTCATGTATCCACGTCCCTTACGTATTAGAGGCAATGCCGACATTGGGGAGCCAGTTTTCATTCAGTACATTTGACACACCCTACACCATTAATTAAACTATTCTTGGGTCCGTCACATGAAGTCGCCGTTGTGGCTTTTGTGCTTTTTGAATTTCTCCCGACGCTTTCGTGTACTCAATAAATAAATTATCACGCGCGTTGGAATGACGTTGTGGAAACATCTTTTATGAGCTCGTCCCTCAAGGGGCATAGGGTAGGCATAGGGGTAGGTTTGCCTGTCGTATGCTATGGGGACTGGTGACCTCAAGGGGGTACTGTTTGATTACCTCAGCTATCGATTGGCCTCTTTACTACCTTTAATTTTCACACCTTTTCCGATATTTCTTCTTTATTTTTTATTCTTAATCGGTATTAACTTGCTGTTTCTATGAACAGGAAATCCTGTGAGGGACCACAACATTTGCATTTATTTCCCGTTTTCTACAGTCCATACTAAATGATCCTTTCTCTTTCAATGCGACGTAGTCCGAAAAAAATGAACCGCTACCATCTATACCACTACTTCTACTACTATTACACATACGAGTTCGTGTAGTACAGCCCGATGCAGTGTAACACTTATTACCAGGCCGATGGAGTGCATCATTGTGTGCACAGTGCACATGTTAGTTGGCCTTGCTGTTATGTGGGTGGTGCAATGTAATGTAACCCTTGCACCATCACAGAGCGCACGGAGTACATCCTGGTGTGCACAGTGTACATGCTGGTTGGCCTCGCTCTCACCTCGACCATCATTGAGCTCGTCAGGCGACAGTACGCAGAGAGCTGGCAGCACATGAAGGTATGATGCGATTTAGGACTCGATGATTCTTTCTAGGCAAAAAGGTTTAAAAACGGCCTAAAATCCACGGAGATTACTACCAACAGTTAATTAACTCCACCAAAATCACCTCTGGTAATACTCTGGTTGGTATTTGGTCGTGTTTACGTTGTTTAAGAAGTTCTCTAAGATACATTTACTCATTAAATATCATAGGCAGAAATTTAAACAATGAAGACAAGAGAAATTATGCGTTATCACTCAATGGTTCAATCATTTATTGTTGAAATCTCTTTGCGTTAAAATTGGTGAACGTTATAACCACTTAATGTTAGTCACCTAAAGATACAAATACTAAATGTTACAATCACTCCATGTTACCATCAATGATGCTACCAATGTTACACTGAAATAAGTTTCCAATGACAAAGGTACATTGACATGATGGTACAATGACAAGATGGTACAATGACAAGATGGTACAATGACATAATGGTACAATGACATGATGGTACAATGACATGATGGTACAATGACATGGTGGTACAATGACATGGTGGTACAATGACATGACGGTACAATGACATAATAGACATAATGGTACAGTAACATACTGGCACAAGGACATGATATTATTAATGTTACAATCAGCGTTACAATCGTTTAATGCTACAGTCAGTATTACAATCGTCAAAATACACAATATAATGCTACAATTTTCTAACTTTACAATCGTTCAACTTTACAATCGTCCAACTTTACAGTCGTCCGACTTTACAGTCGTCCAACTTTACAGTCGTCCAACTTTACAGTCGTCCAACTTTACAATCGTCCAACTTTACAATCGTCCAACTTTACAATCGTCCAACGCTACAGTCGCCTAACGCTCCAGTCAATGTTACATCACCTAATCTCACCATGACCTAACACTTCAGTCAAAATTACATCACCTAATCTCACCATTACCTAACGCTACAGTCAGTGTTACATCACCTAATCTCGCCATTACCTAACGCTACAGTCAAAATTACATCACCTAATCTCGCCATTACCTAACACTGCAGCCACCAAACGCTAGTGCCACTCAAGCCCGCCACCATTCACAGGAGCTGAGCGGGCGTCTGGGGGAGATATCAGGACCGCTGGCCCTGCAGCTCAAGCGACTGGGCCACACGGATGTGCCGTTGATGCACGTCAGCATGGCTCCGGACTTGAGTGTGAGTCTGTCGCTTTCGAGGCCGTCGCGGGAACGCACGACTGAAAGGAAAGATAATCATAAGTTTCTTTTTACTGAGCGTCATCAAAAAGTCTTTTGTGGTCTCGTTTCGGTACGATTTTACCTGATTATGAGATACAAGAGAAAGATAAGCTACGTTAAGCATCAAAATGTGTTTTGGTAAAACCGAGCTACCAAAGTTCCGACTACTGGTTATCTTTAGTTATAGCTAATAACTAAAAGTCTCAGTCATACGTGGTTAAGGGAACGTTCAATTTTCGGTGTTGCACTTAAAGTTAACGCTACAGCTGGCTCGTGGCCGGAACGTATGGTGTCAGTTTGCCGAACATACAATTAATGTTTCATAGAGCAGCTGAAGACCGTTAATGAGATTTACCATTTGTGATGTCACTTTCATGAAATGGCTGTGGTTCATACCCCTTTTACACGGTGAGCTCGCTGGCATAGGACAGACAATAAGGTTAGGTTTGTCTATCGTAAGCTAATGCGACCAGCGTCCTCGGGACACTGTCAGGTAACCTCAAACAGGACTACGGGATTTCTGTCTTTCGTTCCCACTGTACTTCATTCAATTTTCATACCACCTTTACTATCATGCATTTTCTTCTTCTTCTTCGTTCTTAACTTGCTGTTTCTATGCGCTGGCGATGCCGTGTGGGAACACACTTGCCGTACACGCCCGTGAAAATTCATACTAAATGATCTCTTCAGTTTTATTTTTCTCTCCGTTACATTTCATATGAAATTGGAGTTCTACAGTAACTGATAATGATGATAATAATGTCAGTAAACCTTCGTTTTCACTCGTATTGACTGATATTTGGAGTCAGTATTTCAAAGTCAGTTTGTCCTGCTATAGGTAGAATGTAGACAAAATGTAAAACGGTTGCACCCGTTTAATTTGCTGTCCATTATTTCTTTAATTTTGATAGCATGCTCGTTATAATCGCGGTATCCAAAAGCGTTTATTAAACCGTGCAGATGATGCGCTCCACTTGAGCGCTGTGCGAGTCATCATTACTAAAAATTTGTAGAAATGAATTGGAAGTAATTTTCGGAATGCTTGCATTCCAGTAAATGGATTAATTTCAGGTGACATGTGGCGACAAGACGATACCAATAGGATTTTAGTACTAAGAACTGATCAGCCATGCCCACTCACGAACTTTGCTTTTAAACTACAAGCATAAAGTGTGTTTTCAACTTAACTCTGGAATGGTAACCCTAAATCTAAGGTTTCGTGTAGGAGAGATTTTTTAGCCCTAAATCCAGATTAATAAAATGGAAGGCAAACCACGAGGTACGAGAAACTCGAGGTTACCATTCCAGAGTTAAATTGTAAACGAAATTGGCAGCGTAATCTTGGAAACGGTTTTATCGTCACGCATTAATTTTGGAGGAAAATATTGGAGAAGGATATTCTGTTGTTTTGGTGTATAGATCATCCGAGTAGTTTAATTTTTTTGTATGCTCAGTGGTCTATAATGATTCTGTGCATGATGAAAGTTAGTATATTTGCACCTAGTAAATTTTGATAAATCTCTACCTGGTAAACTTCAGCCGATCAATTATCTTACAAATTTTAAGAATTGCAGTTTTGTAAATTTAGCAATTCTCTTCATGTAAATTCCAAGTAACCTGGTCACGGTTAGTTTCAAGAATTCGCAACCTTGCAAGGCTCAACAATTCTCTATTTCGTAATTTGAACAACTCTCCTTCAGACTAATTTCAATCATTTTCCAGACCAATTTTAATAATACCTCACCAGAAAATTTTTAATGAAGCCTCTCCAGACCAATTTTAACAATTCTATAGCTGCCACATTTCAAAAATTGTCGCGTTGAGAATGTCAAAAGTGTTCAGCGCAGTAATTTTCCACTGCTCTACACATTAACCGTATCGAACTATCCCGAGATATCTCGTGGCCGCGGCTGTTGCATTCACACGGTCACTTCGGTTACACAGACCGTGTGAATGCACCGCCGGCCTTCTCGGGGTAATTCGTTAAAGGGTTGACAAGCGAAAGTAATTTACCACTGGGCAAATTGGAACAATTCTCTCGACCTATTGAAGTATCTCAATCTCACACATTTCACCGACTCTCAAGCAGACAAATCCCAGAATCTCGGACTAACGGCGTTCTTTTCTATTCAGGAAGGTCCTGGTTTGATTCTTTGGTGCCGGTTTATGGTATGATTACCTAATACTTCATATCATATACATGCATTATACTTTATACTAAAAAATTCATCGCACGCAGTATTGAAAAATCTCGTACTCAAGAGTGAAATTTAAACCCACATTTCCAACCCCACCAAGGCACCGTATCAAAAATTCTAGGTCATTTGAAACCCACTCCGTCGTAACCCAGTCGCATTGACAGAATTTTTCCCCAACTTCTAGGAGTTGAGAGGCGCGATGCAGTGGGGGCGCGGTCCCTCACGAGGGGGCTACCAAGGCCCCCCTCCCGACGGGGGTGTGCACGGCCTCCTGCACCACAGCGCCCCTGCTGCAGCCTTCCTGGGGCGAGGCAAGCGGCGACGTGTTGTGACCTTCGTCATGTATGAAAGTTCTGTGTGACGTGTTGTGACCTTCGTCATGTATGAAAGTTCTGTGTGACGTGTTGTGACCTTTGTCATATATGAAAGTTCTGTGTGACGTGTTGTAACCTTCGTCACCTACTGTGTTCTGGGTGACGTTCACCCGGTGAAGCGTTCACTGGTCGCGTTTTCGTTCACGTTGATTTCGTGTGAAATTTGATTCTTTTTCCGTGTATTTGGATTGTAAAATTCCCCCCATATGGATATTGCTAGTGTTTGGTAGAACGCTAAATTTAGTCTTATTGCATCAATTATACATGCGCATAAGACTGCAGCTAACTTTTCGCACGGATCCTCACGCTGCCTAGTCGCCAAAATAATTCAATGGGTAATGGGCTGAATGTTAAGCAGTCATGCGAGTCCTTATGTTACGTAACTGAATTACGCGCGTAAATGTCTATTGGTTCATCTGTACGAAATTTCACTAGCTGAAAGAAGGATGACTTACCTTGGAGTTCGCAGTGTAGGTGTGAAATGGACAAGACTAATTTTCTAATTCCAATGCACAATTGATAGCTACTGCACTACGTTCAGGGGTTAATGCTGATTATTTTTTATGTTTCCCTCTCAGGGGCATTGGATAGGTAATAAGGTTAGGTTTGTCTATGGTATGCAATACGGACTAGTGACATTACGGAGCATTGTTGGGTTACCTCGGCTATAGAAAGGCCATAGGGACTTCTGTCTTTCCTGCCCACTTCAATTCCTTCGATTTTCCCACAATCTTTTTCGTCTTTTCTTTCTCTTGTTTTATAGCTCGGTGTTAGTATGCGCGATCGTCTTGTAAAACATTCGTACAGTCAATGTATTGTACCTTCGCCGTAGGTGTTCACATATCTTTCAATAATTTGCTTAATATTATTACTCACAACTCCTCTCAACACAGGCAAACGTCCGATGCACTGCATAATTAAACGGTTATTGCTTGAGGTACAACTGATAGACCAACTATGTATGAAAGTTTTTGTATTTTATTTTATATTTCTGTAAATTGTAACATGATAATTCATGTTATAAAGTGCATTGTAAGAGATACTCTTAATTATTCATGGAAGATGAAAAGTACGATAGACATAGAGATTTTATTAACAGCATCTTACAAAACTTAATTTCTTACACTAACACGTAAACATACTATCATTTGATAGACCGCAGCGCAGATAGTGGGAGCTGGTGCTAGTAAACTCATTTTCTACGAAACCTTAAACATCTTCCGTAAAACAGAAAACGAAATTAAACAATAAGTTGAACAATCCTTTGGTAGAATTAATATATATTTATTATGGCAATCTCACGAGGCAGCCATCGCATTCACATGTTCATTCTACCTTCTTTTTCTAAACTTCACCTTTGTAACCAAATCGGTACCGGCCAGGGTAATTAATACATCTAATCAATCACCTTTGCAGTTTGCAGTTGAGTTCCAAAGCAGGAAATAACTTTTACGAACCCCTTGCATATCTGCCGCACTTGCGGGAGTCTTTTAGTATAGCAACGTTGAGGAAAGGACAATTGAGGGATAATATTCTCTTGGAAACACAAATGCTCGTGGCCGTACCAATCGTGGTCGTACCAATCGTGGCCGTACCAATCGTGGCCGTACCAATCGTGGCCGTACCAATCGTGGCCGTACCAATAGAATTCTATGAGGAACATGCAATGGTTGCGAAGAAATTTATTAATGTGTACACATAGATATACATGCTAGTAGACTACCCAATGATCGCAATATTTATTTTAATAAATGGCATATAGACCGTAATTTATCGTTTTATTGTTCATACGTACTAGGAGTGTGTGCGCGACCTGATGTTTTTCACATGACATTTGTGCTTCTAAAACAAGTTTAATATTCAAGGCAATACTGTATATAATTCACTGATTTTTTTAATATAACTTTCCATTCGTATATTAACCTTTACCCTCATAGAAACAAAACTGAGGTTCAAGAATCTAACTTCACAAAAATATCAATACAGGTACAGCTCAGATTCGGAACGAGTTATAGATTTTCAATCAATACTGCTCCTAGTTGGAAGTAAACAAGCTCATCATTGGGTGTTATATGTAAAATATCTTCTCACAGTTCATTGAATTTTCATTTTGAATCTTAATTTTCTTGAACAGATATTTAGCTTAACAGACACTATGTCTTCATTGTGTTTCAATTAGACGTCGTACCTGTGGAAGTTCTCTCAATTAGAAGCTTAACCTGCATTTATAATGGAGCTAAATAACGAAAGTGCCTTATTCATTTCTGGAGACACTGACACAACAAGTCTCTCAGCAGCATCCCGACTTAGAAAAAAAAATCCTAAAGACAAAACTCAAAAAATAAAAACATTTTTACCTACGAAGAAGATTACAAGAGCGACGCATCGGCCACCCGTACGAGGAAGAAAGAACAAAAGAGCCCAAACAAATCTCTGAACTTAACCTTGGACAGGTTCGCTCAGCCAGCGCTGCTGAATCGGTTGGGAGATATAATATTAATTCGTATCGAGGTCATGACACTAAAACAGAAGCACAGAAATTCAACTCACACCAGATTGCAGAACTCAACAACAGCGCCAAAAGAAAGCTATTGAACAGACAGTCGAAATGCAAGTCCTTGGTATGAGCTATAAAGAGTACGTTAGTTAAATGTATCCCCCGGTTTAGTTGTAGCACAAGTGATGAAGTTATGCATTTTGATTTTATAATTACCACCCCTCCTCGTTAACAGGAGAGATATTTCCGAGCTTAGCATCTAAAAAGAATAGTTTCATTCTGAAAATTGAACTACAAGACTCGTGTAAGAAATCTGTATAGTTCAGAGTATCTTTTCTAGCTCGGAAAAAAATATATATGGTAAATTGTTTCCCCACCACGTTTTTTCTGTAGCCCAGATTTATGTGGACATTGACAGAGGGCGCTTCAATCGTTCACGTAAGACATAAAAAGCAAAACTGACACTTTTATATGTTTCAGTATAAAATTAAAGAGCTATATACATTTGTACAGTAATGCTTTAAAATGGACTAGAAAAATGACTCGAAAGATGGTTCAACAGGAGAAAAAACGTAACGGGATAAAGTTACTTTTCCGCATAAACACACAAACAAGAAACACAGCAAGCGACCTGAACAAGAAGCACAATTTCCGGAAAAGATTTTTCCAATAAAACTTTAGGATAATTTTAACTACATTATAAGATTACAATAACACTTCCAGTATTTACCAATCGATTATTTCAATTTCTAATTCGTACTCGAAATTTTATGGGAGTGAAAACGTTTTTTGAACTATTTCACCAAGCGAAAGTTCCTCCACGTCTGGCGAATGACAACCCTCGTCACTAATTCTCAGGAATAAATAACAAACCAGTGGGAGTTTAGGTACGGTAAAAAACAAGGGCTACCTACTCTCGGTTGAACTCGGAACTCCTTTTTGAGTCAGGAGAGTGAAGAGTCTCCAATTTTGATGATAGACTGTCATTCAGAAAATGATTTTCTCTTTGTAATTACCGTAACGGAGTAGCTGCGGACACTTGCTCGAACACAAAATAATTAGCGTTATGAGTGGCAGCCAGTACATACATTTATGAAAAAGTTACCCGAATTATGCAACAAATAAGCTGTTGAACTATTGAAAGAACCGAAAAAGCTAAAGTATCTTATCAATTTTCTGTAAGAATGTTGCTACAGGAAGGATAAGACGTTGGGAAGTCACGACTTCATTGTCGTAAAACTTACTGTTGCACCCTAATTTGGGCAGACTGCGCCACCAAATCATAGTCACAATTTTTAGATCAAATCGATTTGAAAATTACAATTTACTAGTGCAAAAACCTTACGTATTAACATATCTTCGATATGAGAAATGTGTTCCATCCTAGTAAAATGAAATAGTGATTGATTTCATACTAATATCTGGTAATATATTACCTCGCTATCCTTTATTATTGCATGGACACATTCAATTAGATCGACCGAAATGACGTAAATAAACGGAGTTCATCCGAGGATAATAGGCTAGCCATCGAGTGGTTTCATAAAAATCGAACGCTCGTTAAGCAAGACAAAATACAGATTAGTCTCAAGTTCTGAATTGCAGATTAGTTACGTGTTCAGAAATTCAGATCATTTACGAGTTCAGAAATTCAGATCATTTACGAGTTCAGAAATGCAAATCAGTTACGAGTTCAGAAATGCAAATCAGTTACGAGTTCAGAAGTGCAGATTAGTTACGAGTTCAGAAGTGCAGATTAGTTACGAGTTCAGAAATGCAGATTAGTTACGAGTTCAGAATTGCAGATTAGTTACGAGTTCAGAAATGCAGATCAGTTACGAGTTCAGAAATGCTGATCAGTTTCGAGTTCAGAAATGCAGAACAGTTTCGAGTTCAGAAATGCAGATCAGTCACGAGTTCAGAATTGCAAATTAGTTTCGAGTATAACAGGAGAGCGTACGGCAGGGACAGAGGAACAGTCTCCTCGGCTGACGTGCAGAACACCCTCTGCTGGTCGTGAAAAAGACAATGAGACATAGAAGCTCGTCGCAGACGCAGGATTTAACTTAGAAATAACGTAGCATTGACCCCACATGATTGACAGTCGCTAGAAAGCTCATTAGAGATTAAAGACACCACCACAAAGACCGTTCGCACTCCATACGAATATTAAACATTTATCCCGCGGTGCTCCACAATGTTATTATTAACAATAAAGTGATTATTATTACCACTACATATATACATTTGCGAGCGACATAGCACACAGCACAGGAACTGCAGAAGCATTAATGGCAAACGTAAAAGATTCTGTTTTGGCTCTGATTCCAAAATTCGTTAGAAGAATAGAACAGAAAAATTTCGAAATTATCGGTAAGTTCTTCCACATCTTCACTTGAATGGCGAACGTGAGTCTGTATCCATCGCAGATGTGAATGGGGCGATGACTATAACGTACGTACAGACTGATTCAGAAAAACTCACTTTTGTTAATCAAAAATTTCGAAACAAAAGGCCGGCGTATGTACGCAAATTTCCACAAGCGTCACTTACCCACAGCTAATTTAATAGTTACACAACAATTCTGCATAAAATTAGTAAGTGTGAGTCTTCCGGTTTCAGAATTATTGAATTACAAACAGTGAATACATTTTCTTGGATCCCTTTGCATGTAGGTATTACCACAGTTGTAGTAAAATAAGTAAACTCAACATAGGTTATAACATGAAGATTAAATTCAAGTTTGAATTATACAATGGAATGAAGGAAGGCCTCAGTTTACTTTTAAAACTATTAGAAAAATTTATGAATGAAAGCTGAATAATTTGTAATGAAGTTGACGGTAGTCTTCCGCTAAATCAAACTCATTTCTGTTACAGATGAAAAGGGATTCTTTTGACAAAAGTAGTTACAGTAATCATGTGTTTAATTATCCTATTGTAATCACATACTTCGATCTTTCAGAGAGTAATTTGAATGTAAAATGTGATTTGAACGGTAAAATGTGATTTGAACGGTAAAATGTGATCTGAACGGTAAAATGTGAACAAGAAACGTGCCAATCACAACTCGTGTGGTAATTGGGCGTAGAAAGACGATAGCGTTCAAGAGGGAAGCCTTGGAGCGACAAAATTTATCGCCGACGCGAAAGAGAGTAAAATAGATGAAAAAACCCTACAAATTTAAATTAATAAGCTTGCACCAATTGTAAACTAAGACTTTACCACGAGCGATCACACAAGCGCTATAACAAAGCATTCGCTTTGGGAGCACGAGTGTCCCAGATTATTAAGAATATTCTTCCGTCCACTAGCAGTGGGAGCGACCGAAAAACATGTGATTGTGATAACAGCATAAAAATGTGATTGTTTTCTGAGAGACTCGCAACGCCATTGATATTTGTTCTGAACTTTATTGCTGAAATAAATATTTGCACGTACGACCGGCGTACGACATTGAGAGGTGACAAAAATTATATAAGAAGAAATGTGTCCCCACTCTGACTCGGCAGCGTCGACTGCGCATGAATAATATTGCATCCCATATTCTACTGTAAATATTTCCACTCGAACCAATTGCAGCCTTGGATTTCCTTCGAGATGAATTCTCTTACACGCGAAAAATATTAAAGAGAATGACATAGAAAAAGCTTTACGGCAATAATCGTTACGACGCAACGCAAGATTCAATAACAGAAGACAAACAATAATACAGCGCAAAAATACAGCGTATACGAGGAGAAAATCAACCAACTCTACCGAACATGTTCCGCTAAGCTAACATAATACAGGCATATTGAAATATCATTTGGCACGATTACGACCGATTTTTCTGGCCTCTTACGACACGTTGCGACTCGACGACTGTGCTTAATTAACAAGATCAAGTACCATATATCTAATTAAAATTATCCCACTCTTAGCGGCGGAACTATACAGCCGAGAACATCCTACCTCCCCTCCATGTATGAATGCAAAGAACTGAAGCGCACGAGTAGAAAACTGAAGCGCTCGAGTAGAAAACTGAAGCGCTCGAGTAGAAAACTGAAGCGCTCGAGTAGAAAACTGAAGCGCTGGAGTAGAAAACTGAAGCGCTGGAGTAGAAAACTGAAGCGCTGGAGTAGAAAACTGAAGCGCTGGAGTAGAAAACTGAAGCGCACCAGTAGAAAACTGATGCGCACAAGTAGTAAACTGAAGATCACAAGTAGAAAACTGAAGATCACAAGTAGAGAACTGAAGCGTACAGGTAGTAAAGTAAATTAAAGAGTAAAATTCGAACCCAGAAATAATCGCACCCAGATTTCTAGTATCGTGTCGTACACGGACCCTTCACAAACCAAGGCGAGTTACCTGCGCGAACATATATAGTTAGTTATTTTCCCTTTTTGGGTTAAGCGGCTGCTGCAATGTACGAGCTCCAAGTTAAGGGTTTTCAGCGGCCTTCAGTAGCGGTGAAGGTTGCGTAAAGATGTTGTAGGAATTTCAGAACTAGCCAAGAGCCCCGCCGCTCGGAATGGGTTAGAGGAAGGTCACAAATGCGACCGTTAAGAAGCACGCAATAGAAATAAAAACCGCTTCACGTGGAGTCTCCACGACGGCAGTACACGAAGCAGTAGCAGTACACAGCGCCTTAGACAATAAAAATAGGCAGCACACGTTTATAGAATATGTTTGGATAGCGGTATTTACAACAGTTTTCCGTCGAGGATTATCTTAGTTCATCTGTTGCCATGGCACCGGGAAACTTCCACCAAGAAGAGACGCTTTGACCCATAAAGATCATCTCACATCGAGAACGTGGAAAAAACGAAAAGAACGGGAACTATGACACTCGATCACGAGTTTTCTTGAATTTTAATTCAGTTATCTCACCCCGGTAACCCCGCTCTTGTCCTGATTCTTGAAAATGGCCTGCGATCAATGGGAAAAGCGTGCAAGCAGATGTCAAGATTTCACAAGAATTAAGAGAACATGGGGAGAACGAAAACAAGAGCTCATGCTGATACAGGCCGCAAATTTTCGCAACTGGTATACCTGCTATAAATTGCCTAGAGCTTTAGAAAAAAGAAAAGTACTTCAGCAACGCTCTTTAAGAGTTTTTGTTTCCCTACTTTCAACTTAGAAAGAAGTTTAGGAACTTTATTGACGTTCTACGAGAGTTTCGATTCCAATAGGATATGTTGAAGAATCCTCCTTAATGTACCTTCACGCTCCTCTCCGAGGCACTCAAAGAGCGTACACTTGTGATCGACTTACGATTTATGCGACTTATGACTAATAGAATTCACGTCCTCAACTGCGACCGGCATGATTCTGAAGAATAAAAAAACAGTCGCAAGACTGTGCAAGACTACACCCACGCAATCAAAAGTAATAACGAAGGTAAGAACCGAGCCCTTATAAAATAGAGGCAGTAACCCATTGAAAAATGAGGTTGAAGCTGATCAAAATTTAGTCACCCATTGTAATATAACTTGGCACTTGGATGGCCTGGTGGGTAAGATTCTCGACTGCGGTCTGAGTGGTCGCGACTTCGAGTCCACCTAGCGTCAGGTTTCCCACTCCACCAAGTGTACAGAAAACAAGCACCAGCTGATGCTGGGGTAAAGCCCGCGACCGACTAGCAGCCCGCCCAGGGGCTGATGCATCATCACCTGTTCCGCTTAATGCTACGGAAACCGAGTATGAGACTATAAGCACCATCCCAATGAGCTTCATGGCTATGCAAAATTGAACTTTTTTGTAATACATACATTGTGTGCACGCTAATTTTAGAACAGGCCTGTTTACGGTCATACCGACTTAGAACTGGTCAGTCGAAGCGGATCGCTGACGCGTGTCGATCACGGTCCTCCTAAGCTGAGGACCTGGGACATTCTACAGGGTGGCCCAAAAGTAAGATACCCTCACTGATATCAGTGGCACTGATACGTTAACAAATATTTAGGACACAATTTCATGAAAGGGCATCCCAGTTTTGGGCCTCCCTGTATTACCACACTTGAACATGGACCTGTCGAGATTTCGGAAGCACAAACGTGAAAAAACCGAGACGGCAACAGAACTTAATGAATTCTGAAGTGGTCACTGGAATCAATTATCAACCAGCCATGTATGAAAAAGAGCTTAGAAGATTAAAGCTCACCCAGCAAGCAACGTTTCAAAATATTCCTACAAGTCGGGCAGCTCTATCTGCTGTGGGAAGCGGGAGGAGCGTCTTACTTGGGCTCGAAGACGCCAGCAGACGGTCCCATGAAGACCTCAGGATTGCTGCCCGTTTGTAAGGTGTGGTCAATTCTCAATCTCATCCTTGAAGTATTTTGCTCTTTAGCGCACTACCACGTACGTCGTCGTGTTGACAAACGTGTGTGAAGTATTTCAAAATACACAAAATTTCAAACAAGAAAATACCCCTACTAAAAACGAAATCCCATTCTCTTATTAAGGAGTGTCCTTACACGAGCAATTAATGAAAAGCATTCCTCAACGAATATATAGTTATTCCCACCACTAGCAGCTCAGCAATAAGTTATTTTGTAAATAGAAATGGCGTACGACACATGTATATTCGGCTCAATCGAATGCTTAGAAAAGTATTCCCTACCAAGTAATAAAGGTGTCATACAAACACTACATATTTGGTAAAACGGTAGAAACGTTAAACTACTCGATAAAACGGTATATGTTTCAAAACTCTCCGAAAATATACGCCCAAATCTACAAAAATTGTACTTTCTCATAAGCTAAGAATGATTTGTCGTAAAACAACTGGCCTCAACGTTTACTTAGGTAAACTTAACGTGCACCAACACCCGACTTCCATAGGGCACCAACTCGTCCCAAGCAATAATGACACTGATATCGGTTGCGCTTTTCACAGACAACAACGCATGGCAAAAATAAACTTATTAATTATCGTACACATTTATACAAACTGCAGCAAGTGGATCGAACGTGAGTAGTGTCCGGAGTTGACCACCTAGACTCGTGTGGGTGAGATACCTTCACATGTTGGCTTCTTAATACTGGGAGACCCACTCTGGATTGTCGTATACAGCGCACGCGCTCCCTTGTTTGTCGGAGAAGGATTTGAGAGCCTTACTGTTCCGATGATTGCGGATTTTTGCACATGCTAACCAATCTTACAGGCCAGTGAGAACGTTTGTTACGTTACAGTTTTACAGGAGCGTACATGTTCTCACCGGAGCCTACGAGAGCAGGCTTCCACAATGCATCCACCCTGTACGTGAAGTGAACGAGCTGCTTTATCAATGGGAAGAAGTTACGAACATCGACATTTACGATACTGATCAACCTTTTGACTATTCGGACAGTACAAAACTTTACAAAAGAGGTATCAAAAGCTCGGAACTTGTCTAACATGAATTAGAGGTAATGAGTTGAGAGTACTAGGGCTTGTATGAAGCTGCAGGGGTGCCTAATGATGACTTGCGAGAAACACGATGAAGAGAACACATAAAATGCACAATGTACATGGCAAATAGAATATTTTTTACAAATAACACGCCAACGCTCAGGCCTCCTTCATGGCAAAAGGCCAACCTCATTTCACTCGATTAGATTCAGTGCGCGACGAAACAACCTACTTTGAAAGAGCACCTTCGTTAAAATAGCAACCAAAAGCTAGCTATAGAAAAGTTGATTATTGTTAGTCCTGGATAAACTTCTCGGCGGCACGATTATGTCGCTCTCTTGTCGTCGTATCGTGACGATACCCCGCGGGGTGGTGTTGTATCTCACGACTTCTGGGAGCGGCAGTGGGGAAGAGGCCCGACCTGGGGACTGGCCTCGAGTCATCGTAGAGCTCCCCATGGGGACTGTCATGTCCAAATCCCCATCAACGTCTTCTATTTCTGAAAAAAAGCTCTTGATTAATCCTTTGCCCTTTACAGGAATTTCAAAATACGAGTACAATTTCAAAAGGATGCTGTTCGTTTTCCAAAAGAAGCTAACTGTAACCTTATTGCATATAAGCATAAGGTTGGGGCAGAGTTTTTCGTGACAAGTTAAATGCAGCCTTACCGCCAAGATTATTTGGTCGGTAAATTATACAACCAGTGTAGAAACTCACCCGGAGGTTAAGCCAATTCAAAATTACTTCGAATTTTCCATTACCATTTACCATTAAAGCAGAGACCGAAAGCTTTTCTACGCAGATCTGTTTGATCCTTATGGTTTTCAAAATTTCAACTTTTTATCATCCCTCAAGACAAATACAACAAAATTTCAACTTTTTGTCATATACCAAGACAAATATAATAAAATTACAACTTTGTATGATACAAGGAAAGAAAGAAAAGAAAAATATAATAGCTTATTCCGAAGTTGGTCACATACAAAGTATAAACCTTTTGAATTTTCAGTTAGCAAAATTACAGCCTTAAAATTGAAACATGAAAG
>VOMN01078559.1:0-12911 GCA_014899125.1 Orchestia grillus | reverse complement strand
GTAGCTTATTCGGGCCCACATGTGGTATATGTCCTGATCCCGGTTATTCGTCATTCCTCATTTGATTGAAACCTGTATCTGATGTAAATTACTTGAGAGAAATAAGTGTTTCTAAAATGTTTCTCTCCGTTTCATGATTGTTTCATGAAACAAAAATTACATTAGTTTATCCCTGAATAATGACATTTTTTGTCTAATCTCAGATTAAAAACTATTAATGATAAACTAAATTAATTATAATTATAAAAGAGTTGCAGAAAATATATTACCTTTGTGGAGTAAAAATAACACATAATTATTTAAATAGTTAATTTTTCCCTAGTTTGGCTTATTTCATTCCATAATTGGATAATTTTTTAAGTAAATATATCCTAATGATTCTAAGGTATCAATTAGTTTTCGTTAAAAAGAAAAGGATTACCGTGCACAATGCTACATTAACAAGAAACATATATCATAGCCAAGAGCGTCACAACTCCACTCTTGACTATGACTACAAAGCAGCTGTCTGAAGAGTTAAATGGATCTCTCAACTAGGCGGTGCTGTAGAGTCTCCAATTTAACCAGAAATTCGCTGGGCGGTAGATTCTGCTAAATGTAACCTATATATATTTAGGTAATATGCAGTAATACACAGCATTACCTAAACACGTATATTGAATAAAATTTATGAATTTAGAAGTCTTTAAGATGAATCATTTTCAAGCAATAATTTAAAATTAAACTTCATATACTACTTGAAAAATGATATATCTCTGTTAAGTTACGCTTAATCTTTGCACGGTTATTTATATGAGTTGTGAGGTAAATAAAAGAACACTGTCACTATAACATGTATTGGAGACAGCAGGAAGACGTGCTGCTTCAACGATGACTTCACAGAAAATGAGACAGATACAGGGGGTGGAGGGTCCGAGCTCTGTAAGAACGGCCGAGGCAACGCTGAGTTTCCTCTGAACATGAAATATAGATGTACAATTGATAGTTCTAACACACCCTCTTGAACTGAAATATTAACTCATAGACCAACTAACTTAAACACCAACACAGACATTGAATCTTTTGAGAATCGCTTTAGCAACTGATTTTGTGAATATGTTGGCAACGTTGTCCCCAGAGTGAAAGTAATGCAGTATCACACCACCATCCTGAATTTGAGATCTGACGTAATGGTACCTGATAACAATATTTTTAGATCGTTGATGGTGAACAGGGTTTTTAGCTAAATCGATAATACCCTTGTTATCTACAAAAAAATCAACATGAATTTTAGCGCAACTTCGCATATCAGCCAGTAATTGTTGGAAGAAATCAACTTCCTGGACAGCAAGAGTCTAAGCAATGTACTAAACTTCGCGTGTAGAAAGAGCCACAGTTCGCTGTTTCTTCGACTTCTGAGAAATCAAAGAGCAGTTGTCCAATAGTTGAAGCAGTAACCAGAAATGTTTTTTCCATCAGGGGAACCACCCGAATCTGAATCACCAACCAAATAGGGTTTTTCGGTTTCTCAGATTCAACAAACTTTAAACCGTAGTCAGTAGTACCTTTCAGGTATTTAAGGACAAATTTGCTCAAGTTCAGGAGTGCATTCATCAGTTTTCCTAGGGTTATATATTTTGAATATTTCTAGGCTTTAAATTTGTAAACGTCTCTGGCAACATCGTGGCCTCCGCGTACCACGCGCAGAGACGAAGCCGCGCCCCAGTACTTTAATAGAAACCATGCAGTCGTGAGTACCCCTAAGCCAAATTCTTCATCTATTGTACTTATCTAACTCATCTGTACTACCCTGCTTTCGTCTTGATTCCATTTCCATGTGTACTGATCCCTGTATTAGTGGTTATTAGTGAGAACTAAAAACATAAGGTAAGCACCTGTTAATAAATTCCTATTGTAACATGCTTTGAATTGTCTATTGAGTGTCTACTGTACCAATGTGTCTATTGAGTTGCATTCCCGGGTATAGTGGGAGATGTAATATGATCAAAAACAGGAGAAAAATTGTTTCTATAGGTAAGGTGCGTTTGTAGCATGCTGTAGCTTGTACATTCCCAACCAGGCTGAAGTTTTAAGTAAAAGCTACTAATTTATCATTAACTTAATTCTAAGATATTTTTAATTTAATTTAGCTTCATGGCTTCTCATCAAAACTCAATATTATTTTCCAAATAACTCGAGAATAAATACCATTCAAAAAATATCTATTAAATAAATTAAGTTTTTATTTTATTAAAACAACGATTAAAGATTGAAAGTCATTAGGCTAGTGAACCCTCATAATTCTCTACACGCCGTATGGTGACATTGGCGCGGCGTCCTAAAGCCATTTTTGTCTCGAAGTCATTTCTGTTGTGTGCTTCGAAGAGAAAACATCACACTCGGCCCTCGTTTGCTTCCCAAAAACTTTACGACGACAACTCACCATATTTTCCGGCTTCGAAGTTTTGGATAGAATGGTGCAGGATCAAGATCTCGTCCACGAGTCGGAAGTTATCAATTCGACAGCACACTCATACGCCATCACACACAACTCATGAAGATCGCATTAGCACCTCTCGAAGACCAAAACTATTTCCGTTCACCAAATGTATGAGCTGAGTTTCCCATCATTGTGTCTTTTATATCCTGCAAGAGTATAAACGCATTCTGACCATTTTGACCTGACCTTGAACCCTATAACAGAACCCTATAACTTATGTACAAGTAATTTTAATGAGTTTGCCCAATTTGACACGGGAATAAAAGAACAGTGGATGTTCAATACTGTAATGTATAATATTGGTATGATCAGTTTGCTATAGTACATGTACTTTTATCATTTTGCTGTCTATCTTGGGTATGAGAAACATTTAGATGCATTTATTCAACACATGTAATTTACGTCAGATTCAGGTTTACAATCAAATGAGGAATGACGAAGAACCGAGATCAGGATATATACCATGTGTGGGCTTGAAGAAGCTACAAGGCTTCTAGGGCAACCAATATAGAAATGAAGGCATTCAATTTACAGTACATCAATGATTAATTACAAAAAAAGGCTCAAGGTTACACTCAGGCATGTAAGTTACAGGAACTGAATGAGTTGGTTACAATTAGATATTAGAATTCCAAATATGGTATGAATTTAGCAATTCAGGTAAGAGGCTACACACACACACATATTTGAGCATATATCCATATAAGTCGATATTACAACTCAGGCGTAAGTTATCTAGAGACTTACCGGCGTCTGCAGTCTTCACTAACAAGCACGATACCGGGATCAGTAAGCATAGAAAATGGAACACGGAACTTAGAGGAAAATAGATAAGCATAGGAGTGAATAGATGAAGTAGAATAGTTATAGAAGTAGGCTTAGAGGTACTCACGATACTTATAAACACACACGTCACCAGCACGTGTTGTGACTGCACGACGTCTAGAACGTCTGGCTTCCCGCTCGCATGTCCACTCGTGGCGCGGCAGTTCCGGATGTTGCCAGATATACTTGTGAATCTTAACATCACCAGAAATATTCTCAATATATTAACGTATTCCAATTTGGATTGAACGATCTTTTGATCTGCACTATTAATTTTTTTTAATCAAAAATATGTAGAATATGAGAAACCCTCATCAATGTTTGTGTATGAGAGAATCTACGTTACAATAGGAAGAAAGACAAATGGTATTCCAAATTCAGTCACATAAAAAGCAAGTAACAATCGGTTTTAAATAAATATGATTGCAGCCTTAAAATTAAAACGTGAAAGTCTCAATGGAACTTATAATTAAGATCAATAAAACTACAAATATAAAATTACGTGTGAAAGTGAATAGGACCATTTTTGCATTGCAATTTTTGTTTTAAGATATATGCAAAAAGTCTTTTGAGTGGGGTTCAAGCTGTGGTTGTACCGTTGTATGTTCTTTTTTGTTCGGATGGATAGTGAAACACAAAGTCAATACGAATACTTAGCTCATATATTTGCAGTCGTGAGGATTTGGTCTGCGGACGGCTGTTAATGTTCTTCGTAGTGCGTGATTGTGGGGTGGTGGTTGAGTCCGTGTGGGTGTATTTTAGTTGGTGGCTTCAACACGGAGGTGGGAGATCTTGAGCACGCCAAAGAGAGCTTCGTATGAGGCCAGTAGGAGCTTGTTGCCTGCTTGAAGTTGTAAGACAATGGACGAGGAGAGACGAGAGGATACGAAGAGATACGAGGACCGAGTCTGTTCGGGACCAGAGTGCTGGATCATATTGCTCAAGAGATACGAACCGACCCGGCTCTTGCCGACTGTACCCTGAGGGTCGGGTCCCCTACAGTCATAGGAAATCCTTACTTATTGTCTTCAGAGTAATACATGTGCTGTGCGCTTAATATGCAGGAGCATCTCGGGCATGATTTTGGCATTCAAAAACATTAATGCTAAACATATACAACATTCACGAGAAGATTGTAATTGAGCTAAAGAAAAAAGTGACGAATGAGAATCTATTCCACAATAACGGGAAACACACCTACACATGGCACTCACGAACATCATTGGCATCGTGCAGGTAGCACGGAATCTCATAGTGAATTTTTACACTTCTTTTTATTTATGTTAGCCAACAACAGGGATGAATGTCCACATCTAAATTACCGACTAACAAACAAACGCGGAAATTAAGAAGAGGTGACACAAGAAAGCAAGTGAACAACATAACAAAATGTCGCAAAGTATATTTTCATGCTAATTTGTTTTATGTCAAAGGAAGCTAAACACAAAAATACGGAAAATCAGAAGGGAATTATTTTATACGTTTGTAATTTAGCTGTACTGTTAACGACAACGCTAAGACATTATCCATTAAGGATGTAAAAATAATATTGAATACACAATAACGAAATCAAGCTAAATAAATGAGAAAGACATGAAATAAATACCGTATGCACAGCCATTATAAAATGTGTTGCAATGAGTTATTTCACCGTCTTAACCCCAATGATTGGATTACTCAAACTATAATGTACAATGATGGAGGACACAACAATATTAAAGAAGTAACTGTGGTAACTATCACAGTTTTCCTAACAGTGTACTTGCACAACTTAAGGAGCACTTCTTATGAGCTCATTCTTAAGCTGCGTCTTCCACGAGATCCTCCGCTAGAGTGCTAACTGGCGGAGGAGGCGGAAAGGAACTGTCATCGCGGGACAGAGGGTTCCTAGCCAAAATCTAGCTCCGAATATCTCTGTAAAATAATCAAAAATAATTTTCCTTATGAAATACATTTAACAAGTTAAGAAAGATGTAAAATGTCGTCCAAAAAATAACGTTTGAATTTTTTGATCACTTTGAGGGTGAATTAAATTCGAGATTTTAGAATTACGTTAACGATCTCTTATCAGTACCTTAACTTCAAAATCACTTGGCTAGGAATGTACATGCTGCCACATGCCACACGTCATACAATATTTTTGGGCTAAAATTTAACTTCTCGGGCTTAGCATAGAATTAAAAATCCCTATTCGAAGTTTCAAAGCGACTTCCACCCGTAAATTTAAGGTTGTCATACTGATCATAATCCGAAGTTTCATTGCGACTTCATGTTAATTTCATCTCTGCAACCTTACTTTTTAAACTCAATTGTTATATGTTCTCTATGGGATACTTCGGAATAGACTTTTTCTATCATTTCCTCATGTTTGGTTAATCTTATTTTGTCCATTCAAAGCTCACAACAGAAATATCTGGTGTTAGGTAGCAATTATTTCCTTTCTGCTTTTCTCAAGTAGGGATATTTGAAAAGTTTATAAATGTGGAATAACTTATCGTTTGCAACAACAACCAAGAAATAAATCAGTTCGGAATATCACGTGCAATCAATTATTTAAAAAATTGAGGATTAAACTCCCAATACTTAATTTATAGAAGCGATTTATTCGAATTTATTAACAGTGATACTTTCATTTGAATTCAAATCAAGTAGCCAACGTATTTCATTAAAATGTTATTGTACTTTAGCGAAAAAGAGCAAGATTTGCCCATGACCACTCAAACTGCAACACCGAGGTTCGTGGCTGCGAGTGTGTTAGCTTTTGATTGGCTGACGCTACAAATGTCAAAATAGTAAGCATACCGGCATTAAATTCAGTAGGTTGTAAAGGAAATATTAAGTTTTAAACGTACTTATATTAGATCAGGTGAGTATACGAAGCTTCCTAATAAAATAAGCGACTAGAAATTATTTTGATGATTATTTTGAAGCAAGTTTGATAATTGGTGAGCAGCTAGAACGACTAGAGATTTCCCCGAGACTTGGAAACAAACCAGTTCAAATTCAGGACAAACGTCTACCAAGCTAATGAGCATGCTCGTGGCCTCGGTGCTGACTGAAATAGACAATGTTGATTATTGCAACAATTGTAGTTCAAAAAATCAGAATATTTTCTAGTCAGTAGAGTATTTCAGGGCCATCACTATTTTTTCACAATGGTGAAGATTTGCATTTGCATAATTGGTCTTTTCTAATTATAAAGAAGTAGTTAGGCAAGGGATTTTATTTAAAAGCATTTTTTTATTTAAGTGGTGTAGGTAATTGGAGAAAATAGTTTATTTGACCACGTTTTAACAACTTATGAGCCATTATCTGCCTAACAATAAAATCTTATTTTACAAAGTAACAACTTACAAGTTGTTGACCATTATGTGCCTAACTTAACTTTATTTCAACAGAAAACCAGTAACTAGAAAAGGTTTTGGTTTTTTCTTATCAAGAAATTTTTTAAAATCAGGAAGAGAGCAATAAAACTGTTGAATTTTTTACCTAAACATAGAACTGATGAGGTAATCTATACATCAATACACTTGTACTTAGCTACTATTCAATGACAATTTGTCACTTTTCAAGAGTGAAATTTCAGGTCTTGAGCTAAGTATCCTACATGAGTTACACATTTTGCTATAAATAGTTTGTCTTTGTAGCACATTTTCATGTTTCCTAATAGAGTTTAAACTACTTGCATTATTGAGGAGAAAATTTTTCCCAAGATTGGACTATCTCTGCCTTAAACCTTTAACCTCTATCCAACACTTAAAAGGACCACTTCTCATAAGCTGGTTAATTCAAAGTGTTTTAATCTAAATTTCTGTTAAATTTTCATGGGTCCTGCTAATAGGTATGATTTTCTTGGTAGAAAAATCATAAGCAATATTTATAATCCTGTTGTTTGAATGTTTGGCATAGATTTTTTATTGATTACATAAGAGGGTGATGTACAAATCTTTTAGCTTCTTCTATATTATCCAGAATTAGTTTTTGATACATATTGGTTACTGTGGCCATCTGCAGAGTGTCTGTTTCATTGTACAGCCTTCATTTGAGTGTCATCAGGTGAAAATTTTTTGAGTGGCAGAAACTTGGTTCTGTAAGGTTTGTCAAGGAAAAATTGTGAATAATTAATTGAGATTGTACAAAGTGTCTCCTCTACCTGTGCTTCCTCCTGGTTATGCTAAGTCAGATCAGAATCAATTTCTTTTGTTAATTTGACACAGCTTAATTGAGTAATACTGGTAGTCAAATGTATGGGAATGTGGCCCATATTTCTGTAGAATTTGTGTCATATGTATTAGTGGGGGGATGGTTCAACTATCTTTCATTGTAACTTTTTCTATGCTCTAAAACCTTGTTTAATAATTTTCTGCTACTTGAAAATAAATTCTATTCAATGACATCAAAAAGAATGCTGTTGGATGAATAGGATGCCTTGTGCAGTTGGCTGCAGTAAAGGAAATATTCACCAAGTTTTTAGCATATAATCTTAAAGGCTGAGCCTAAATTGGAAAGATTGATACCTATTTCTACAGGATGCTTTTATAGAAAAGTGTTCAACAATATTGTTGATTGAAATTTATTTTTTATACTGAAGAGATTTGCTATTAAAATTCATGAGAAAGCCTGATTGAATGCATTCTTCCAACAGATTAGAGATGAGACTGGCGGCTCTGCTCATTGTGGCACTTGTTGGCCACGCGTCGGCCACCAAGACACTTGTGTTAGTCGACACTCTGGCCACCAGGGAGACTCACTCCATCTTCCTGAAAGCTCTCACTGGTAACTTGCTGATTCATAGATCATTCAGATAAACTGGCCATTTTGTGTATCTATTGTACAATATCAACTTTTGTAAACTCACTGTGACATCTTAGTGACATGAAGGAGAATCTTGGAGATAGCTGAGTAATCTTGTATCTTAATACAAGTCATACTGCTGTCAGTATACATTCCTGCTTGGCCTCTAAGCCACCACAGACTGGTCCTAATGCCTAATAGCTCAGTTCTCTAGCGTGCATGCTGTAGATCAGTTGTATGCTGTAGTCCTTGCATCAAATTTTTTATAGATCTTGCGCGAGTCATCAACCCGAGTTTCACTCATTGCAAAAGGAGTCAATTGTTGAAGTGGATCCCAAAAATTGCTGTTGATTATCTAAAAAGAGTTATAAAGAGAATTTAAAACCCATCATTAAATGTGTTAATCTTTATAATTGGAGACTAACCCTTTTCTGAGTATCTGAAGTATAATGTTTCTTGGTCAATATTTGTCCACCTTCCTAAGTAAATTATTTGTTGTCAGATCGTGGCCATGAGGTAACCATCAAGTCTGCAGACGAGCCTTCCCTCCAGCTGTCCCGTTATGGAGAGTATGTCTACGACAATCTTGTGCTTTTTGCTCCTGGAGTGGAGGAGTTTGGTGGTGCCCTCAGTGTTGAGGTGAGCTGTGTATAGCAACTCGTTTGTGTCGTGTGCTGTGCTAGCTAACAATGAAAGTTCTGGTTTAGGTATTGAAGTCCAAAAACAGTAAAAAAATTTTTGGTACCTCGACATGTTCCTTATACCTGATTTTATTCACGCCTGCTCTAAGGGGGTTGTGCTCATGTAGTGTTGTTTATTGCTCTAAAGGACTGAAAGATGGTCTTGTGAGATCTAAGAATCAAAACCTTTTTTTTAAGAGGTTCATTGGCAGTGGTGTGACTAGCATTTAGTGGATTTGATGGGCCTTGAAGATTGCTCTAGCAACTGGCTATTGAATAGATGTCACTTGTGCAGAATATCTATTTTAGAAAAATTATTTGTGCAATTGCATTGGGTCGCTCTTATTTTTTTCCCCTGAATGATGGGCTACCTTTGTGCAGTAATGAGCAAAAAGATCTGAATGAAGAAATAAAAAGTTGAAATCTGGTGTAACTTTTTACAATAACATATTAGAATATGTTAATAGAGGGAAATAGTTGTCAATGTAAACTTAATATGTTCAAAGTCTAGGTTGTTTGATAAATTTCAAAAATTCATGACTAATTCTGCAACACTTTTGTAAGATTAATGATTCAAATTATCAGATAAGATCCCATTAATTTTGACAATTATGTAAATTATAAAGTGAAAGTTTGTTTACATTACTATTAGAGTAAAATGTAAGTTATTGACTTTGCTGCTGAAGTGCTAGTGAACCTTTACTACTATTACTTCTGTTCTATAGCGTGGCTCAGGACTTGGCATTACAATTGGAAAGAGCCCTGAAGCCCTTGAGCTCCTCTCAATGAGGCAGTAGACTGATGTGGCGCTCATCAATGTACCTCATTGCAGTAACTTGTCTCAATGTCATCTTAGGCTACTCACAAGTGAAGTCGGTAAAACGTAAACACTTCAGTCATAGCAGGAAGGGCTTACTTTACTTCCTTTTTCCATATTTCTCATGAAAGAGGTCAGCATAGGTGATGGAGTAATTATTATAATACAAATCTAGAATTTCATTTATGTTGAATTTTAGTTTGACCTACATAACATGCCTCCATGTGCAGGCGATCATTGAATTCGTTGACGAAGGTGGCAATCTGATTGTCGCCGGCTCGACTGACGCAACGGACCTGATCCGTGAGCTGGCCACAGAAGTGGGGGTTGAAATGGACGAGGAAGAGGCCAAGTCTGCCGTCATCGACCACCTCCACTACGATACCAAGGCTGATGATGGTCAGGTCGGTGTCGTTATGACGCATCTGTCCTGCACCAGCTCTTAATCTTCTGTAATATCTTTCTTGTTAGTACTGCTTGTGGGTAGTGAGGTAATTTATTTACTTTTGATTCATTAGGGGAATCTCTAAAACATTTTCTGAGATTCAACGTACTATTTTGTGTACGGCAGCACACACTGGTGACGGCCCCCACGTCCGGCTTGCTGCAGTCGCCGCTGGTGGTGGGCGCGGCCCCTTCAGCCCCGCTGCTGTACCGGGGGACTGGCCTCATCACTGACCCCGAGAACCCCCTCATCCTGCCTGTCCTGAGGGCGCCCTCCACTGCCTACTGCCACAACCCTACCGAGCCCATCACTGACTACCCCCACGCTACTGGTACGCAGGCTTCTTCTACTACCTACTGTTGGGTTACTTCAGCTATAGATAGGCCTTCGGGACTTCGATCTATCGTGTCCACTCTGCTTCTTTCAATTTTCCCACCTTTGCTGTCTATCTTCGTCTTTTTTCCTCTTCATTCTTAACTTGCTGTTCATTTGTTCATGGAATCCTGTGTGGGAACACAGCTTGTGCGTAGATTCTCTGTTTTCTGTAGCGCATACTAATTTGACTTTTCTATTTGCTTTCTTTGGGTCACATTTCATGTGGAAACTCAGTAAATAATTTCATTTCATTACATCACTACACTCTGTTGATTCACTCTTGCATCTTTTCATGGCTTCAGGGTTTGTGTGTATGTATACATATGCCATGAGCCTTAATATCCAACTCTTGATGCTTAAGACGTGCTAAAGCTGTTGACTGCGTACGACTTGTCTCAGCCATCAAAAGTGCTCACCTTCACAGTGGTTGATCTCGTTCCTTAGTATCACTGGTGAAGGTTCCTTATGACCTGCAGTGAAAGGGTTAAATATTGAATATAAAGCCCTTTTTTGCTGTAACTGAGCTGGTTAATTCAAATTATCTCCGTAAACGAGTTCCGCTCATTCTTAGTCATGGCAAAGATGTCTGATAAATTAAAGTTAAGGTGTTAGAACCCATTTGACTTTAGGTTGAACATTTTGTGTGTTGTGTTCAGGCGAGAGTGTGGTGCTGCTCGCTGCCCTGCAGGCCCGCAACAACGCTCGCGTCCTCGTGTCAGGCTCCCTCGAGTTCTTCTCAGATGCCTTCATCTCGGCTGCTGTGAACACGCCTGATGTGGGTGCTGCTCTCGCCCTACTGCATTCCTGTGTGGCCTTTCTTGGCCCTTCTTGGGTCTTATGCCTTAGTCAGCCCTCGCTCACTCTCTCATTTCTGTTATGTACAGTACAGTGCACAGCGTTAAGGAAAAAGGTGCTAAATTATGAGGGAATTCCAGTGATAGCGGCAACAGAAGTCGGCAGGGTCGTGCCGTTTGGGAATTGTAGCAACGTGTCGCTTCTTCGACGTCTTGATGCGATTTTTGGGGAGAGAGGTGGGAACTGGTGTGTCGTTCCTCTGAATGAATTGTTGCCAGTCGCAATCTGAGTGATTAACTTTGTATCTGGTGTCGTATGATGAAATGTAAACATAAAATACGAATTTTTGGTGTCTGACGGCTCGGCACTTGGTCGCAACCTAAAATGGTCTACTCAGCTCGGTCCTGTCGTCGCCTTCCGTTTCATGACGTGAATGCTTTCGCTCATAGGAATGCCTACTGTCACAGTGGTGGTGAATATTCCAGAAAGTTTGACCACGGTACAACTCCTAATTGAAAAAAAGTTCAGGCTGGGATTCGTTAAACAATTTGGAAAAACTCAGGTTCCTTTATTTACCGTGACGACAATTTCTAAAGCTAATTTTAGTGAGTGTTTGGTATCAATTTGTTATACCACTGCAGTTAGGTGGAATAACCGGCGATGATCATTTCCAGGGCTCTTTCTACCCGGTGTCCGGTAACGGCGGCGTTGTCGAGGCGGTGACGAAGTGGGCGCTCAAGGAGGCGGGCGTCATCAGGGTGGTGGACGTGACGCACAACAAGGTCGGTCCTGTAGGGCAACACTCCACCATTAACTCCACCTTCTGTCAGGTCTGATACAGTTCCATAGAGCAATGTAGTCCGTTTCTCACCAATTCCTACGAAAGGTTTTCGAGCAACAGTAAAAAGAATTGGCACGGTGTGTAGAGTTAAGCCTAGGAGACCCAGAGGAGGGCTAGGGCTGGTGTTAAATGGGCGAGGTCTGACATATACAGCAACATTTTGGAGAAACCGTGTTAGGTATGAATATTAAAAAAGTAATACCTAAAAATTCATTTATGAAGTTTGTGCATCTTAGAAATTCAATTTTCATATTACTGCAGCTTGGGAGACGAAAGCACAACCGCATTTTTTATCGATTGTACGATAATGTATCGCAGGTGTTTTGGGTGCAGAATAAAACACTTCCGAAGACTGCCTCCAAAGGCGAGTTCTACATTGAATACCGTTGTGCGTGCTGTGCCTCGACACGTGGGCGCGACTCGTGGATCAATCCCTTAATGTTGCAGGGCGCACGAGTTGCGGTGCGGGTCCGTCTCTATGGCTTTAGATTGTATTCTTCCATTACCTCTGTTAGTGACGGAGCACTCACCTCAAAGTCATCACATGTTAATCAAAATTTTTGCGTGTCTTCAAATGTACGAATTGAGCAATAGTAGTCATACGAACGATTTTAATTGATTTGTTTAAAATATTTGCCCTATGCTAATTTCGTTATATTTTTTGTGATCTTCATTTGCGATCAGTGCAATGCTACTCGAGTAAAATTATCTGTGGCTTTCATCGGTGACCTTCATTTCTGACGCTTGAAACACGACTGCACACTTTCATTCTCTTATGTCGGTGTTCGCTCTCTTGTCAGGTGGGCGAGTCCTCGCCTCGCTCAGAGTACACCCCCTCACCATCAGAGTACACCCCCTCA
>VOMN01078556.1:0-17070 GCA_014899125.1 Orchestia grillus | reverse complement strand
CCTCGTGTTTCCATGTTCACAATCAGACATGGAGAAGGCCAAGAAGAAGCAGCATCAGGACCTCGCCGACCTGCAAGTCAAGTACGACTTGCTCGAGGAGGACTTTGTCGTCCAGAAAGCGCAGGTGCACATTTTGTAATAGCGTTTCTAGCACTTGTGTGAAAATTGTTACTCTACGCGGCGGAATTTGAGGTTGAGTTATGGTTGTTTTTGTGATATGTTAGGGAATATGCCTAGGTATTTTAAAGTCCAACCCCACGCTGATTCAAAAAGCGATGTGCTATGTCATGTTTATATGTCCATGTATGTTTATTCTTCTCACAAACTGAGTATTTCCTCAAGAATGGTGACCAAAACTGTCATTTTATTTTACTTTATATAGTCTCCTAAGTCGGAATTAGACGAAACTGTTACAAAGCAATAGTGTTTGAGTAACTTACGCTCTTATGCTCTTCTTTGTGAAGTACTTTGCTGTATTACCTGTTTAGTTACAAATAAATTTCAACTTATTTATATTACACAAAACATCAGCGTACCTCGTTCAGAAATCCTCATCTTGCCCCGTGTATTTCCTTCTACTTTTGAGGCCTTGTTTACCTTGTCCCTTTCGTCTTCAAAAATCGTGCATTTCCTGAGTCTAGTTTATTACCAGTGTTTCTTAGTTGCTTGTAGCACTGTACCAAATGTGAATCCCTTATCATAAATGAATGTTTCAAATTGTTTCCAGTACTCAACTCAGAAGGGCAGTAGTGGGTCAGGGGACTACCAAGCTCTGAAGGCGGAGTACGACACCATTGAGGCTGAGCTCAAGAAGTTGAGGGAGACGTACAACTTGCGACAAGACACTTGGATCAAGGAAAAGCTCTCAATGCAGGTTGGCATGGCTCGAAATATCAATGTCACCCAATGAATTAGCTTCTTCTTTCATTGTTTTCCTAATTCCACTCTGGCAGCTTCAAGAAGTGATCGAGTGAAATGCTCTACCGCAGTGTTCACGGAGTTCGATTAACGTTCCAGTATTTCAAGAAAACCTTCAGAGTTTAAACATATTTGTTATGAAGTGGGGAATTTTTATTTCAGGAAAATAAGAAATTTGAAAACAGGGTGAGAAAACCAGAGGAAAGAAGAGTTCAAGAAAAATATGAGAAAGAAAAAGAAGAATTCTGATACTTGACCTTCCAACATTGATCTTCGTAGCCGTCATTGTCGGTAATCTTCTTACGGTTGCACAAAAAATAATAGATGAGGGACGTGACGCTTCACGAAGTCGATTGAAGTGGATTTCCCTGTTAGCCAGTCCATTTTTTCTGGTGTAGCTCAGCCAGTGCAGTTTTAGCCAGCGCTATTAGGAAGTGCAGCAATCCCCTTTCAGACGTTACAAAAATCCCCTTGTAGCCAGTGTAACAAGCCCCTTTTAGCAAGTGCAGCAATCCCCTTTGGACAGTGTAGCAATCCCCTTTCAGACAGTGTAGCAATCCCCTTTCAGACAGTGTAGCAATCTCCTTTCAGACAGTGCAGCAATCCCCATTCAGACAATGCAGACATACAAGTGTGTGCTTGGAAAAATCTACATTGACTTTCTCATGGGACGCCAAATTTCGCAGTGAATTTTCGCAGTCAAATTTGGAAGCGGATTTCGAAGCATAGTTTTTATTTCATTTCGATTATACGAGGACAATCGCTTGGGCTTGAGCATTTTCATAAATAATTTTTTCTCTGTTAAAATGTCAGTTTTGTTCACAGCGTATGATTGAGAGTAACATTTTTAAAAGCATTTACCACATCAAAATAGAGCTAATGCTTGAGGAGCATAAAATTTTTGTACGGTGATGATTTTTATCACTTTGGTGATAACAAAGCGTTAAGAATTCTTGCCTAACGCGTAGAGAGAAAGAACTGAATAAATATTTCTGAAATTGTCCATGTGAGTGACTAATTCTCTAAAATTTAGTGGCCAAATATCTACCCAAACTGAGTTCATTTTTAGATGAGTAAAATATCGTTAAAATTACAGCAAAAAACTTGTTTTCAAATCTTGAAGCGTACCTTTAATAAATTTAACGGAAAATGTTCTTCCATCTCACTGTCTCTATGAAATTTATCAACAATTAAATTAGACAGGAAGTGACTATTAACGTGTATGTACTCATTCCACCAAGCTAATTCACATTCGTTTCGGAAAAGAGCATTGGGAGACTTTTCCCAATCTTTTCTAACAGACGCATTTCACCGATTTTTTCTGGCGACCCTGTGCGCAGGAACAAGTGAAAGATCTCGAAATGAGACTCGGCCGAGCTGCGGGAGATACAGGCTCCTTTATCGAGAAGAATCGCCTCAAGGACATCCTCGATGACAAAAATCATCAGATTGAGAAACTCAGGCGAGATGAAGAAATTCTCCGAGATCAGCTGACCTACGCTAGAAGAGAGGTGAGAAATTGTACGCGTACAAAAGTAAAGACTAGAACGGCAGAGAAATCTTATAACTACCATCACGATTTTGTCTTTTCTCAATGTTGCATGTTCATTGCAGGTACGAAGACTTCACCGTAATGTGGAATTGCCGTCTAAAAATGTATCAGCAAATGATTTTGCACTTATTATTTTTTGCTCAGGTTATATATTGTGAATAGACCAACTGGGAAGAAGTGCCCCCGCTCGCTTGTTTCGTCACAGCTGGAAGCATATTTTACCGAATGCATTGTCAATAAATTTATTTTCTAACTGTCAGAAAATGTTTTTTTACGATATGGTGCAGTAACAGAAGTTTTTTAATGTTTGCTTGGTCGTCCATCATAAGCTAGATTTTACGACGAGTTTGTAGGAGATTGCCATAGATTCTGTTTCATGGTGAGGTAGTCCTTTTGATGCAGTAGTTACTACTATTTGATTCCTGTTTCACAGCATGAGCAAAAATTTTCGGCTTAATTCTTACGAGGGCTGGTTAGTAACACGTTAATTGTAGGCTCAATGTCTATTTGAAGCCTTTGATATTCCCTCGTGTGCAACATGCGCCAGCAGGGCCAGGTGTTGAAAACGTGTCTGAAATCGGAGTAGCGCTCTCGCTCTGGTATCTAAAGTCACGCCTAAAAGTGTTTACGATTATGAGTTTTTTTCAGACGCCCAATTTTCATCTGTTAAGGCACTAATTATATGAGTTAGAATTGATGGCTCTGTTGCATTAGTGCCTTCAATGCGATATTGAGACTTGTACACGATATTAGTATGTGATCTAGAGCTTTGGCCTCCCATATTGATTGTAAAAACACGAACCATACAAGACAGCTTGTAAATAGTGGGAAAAAACTATAAAATACTTTCGCACCAATGAATTATAAATCTTAATTTATTCACTTATTGTACGAGGTGTAAAATGCAGTATCGAATACAGGTTCTACTTCTGATCGAGTTGGTTTATTTTATAATTTTAAAAACGTCATTGAAATTGCTGAATTTTCGCTCAGCACAGATCTTCATTCGCGTAAAAGTTGTATTTCCCCCCTCCCTCAACCCCTCTCCCTCTTCCCCCCTTCCCCGTGAATAGACGCGTACCTCAGGTAAGTTACACGTGGGGTCCCAATTTTTTAAACGTAAGCCCATGTTTTCTTCCGCAGGGGGAGGAACTCCGAAGAAAGGTTGATGATCTCGAAAAAATAAATGAACTCAACGACCGCCGGCAGACCAACATCAATCCTGACACCTCAGAATATGAGGAAACGATCAAGGATTTGAGAAACAGGTAAAATAAATCGTGTGCCGACGTAGCATTTTCGTTGGTGCTAAACGAATCTTGGGATCGAAATCATTCAGATCAAGAGTAATTCTATTACGCACCCGATAATTTTCTACAGAATTATCTCCTCATTAGCCAATCCTGGTGTTTCCTTACGCTAATTCTCGCTGCTTACCCCAGGCTCAGCGCGTCAGAGAAGTCCGTTAAAACGGAGACCACGAAGATTAAAATGAAGTACGACTCTAAACTGAAGGCTTTAGCGGAAGAGGTCAACACACTCTCCTCCCACATGTCCAAATACCGACGAGAGCGGGACAGGTACAGGGAGCTCATGGAGGCTGCACAGAAGAATTTAACTCAAATCAAATCTGGAAACGGCCCCAGCAGCTCGTCTCAATACAGAACCTCCAGAGCTGATACTGCAAATGAGGTAATCTTTAGTAACTGTGATATACTCCACGCATGCAGAGAATGATTCGTTCTGCTGTTATATACGGACATTAGCTGCTCTTATACTCTGATAACTTCGTCTCTTGATGTTTAATTATTACTCATTCATCAGGGTAAACAAGTCTCGCTTTCCATGACTCATTGTATATATGTTCCCGTTTCATCGGTAGAAATCTGTAACCTGAAAACAAAAAACGAGGTAAATAATGAGGGCAAAAAGCCATCGGCCAAAACGGTTTCAAGCTTCAATACCAAACAGCCATAAAAAGCCATTGTGTTTTTATGAGGCATTCTTTGCTAGTGTAACAAAGAATTCACTGCTGATTATTTTCACTGGCAATGTCGTCTTCGGAACCTTTTTCCACTCCTGCGCGCATTTTTAACCGTGTTTTAAGACGATAAAATTCAGCTTTATCTCATTCGAGCTTATCGGGAGATATCGCTGCGTTTGCTGATTTGCTGACTTTCGACAATTTTGGGGGATTTCGAAGATCATTTTTGCCATTTACATATACGTCGAAGTGAACCGCGTGAATTCGGCGCTTGAGTTGAACATGAGTGTTTCATTCAACTAAGAAGAATTCTATTGAGCAAGGGAACAGTAATACAGATTTTCAGATGATATATTGTCATTAAGTCATTTTCGTTATTAACTCACATTTATTTTAAGCTCCTTTTTGTCGTTAACTCCTTTTTGTCGTAAACTGTTTTTTGTCGTTAACTCCTTTTTGTCGTTAGCTGCTTTTTGTCGTAAACTCCTTTTTGTTATACACTCATTTTTGTCATAAACTTATTTTTGTTATAAACTTATGTTTGGCGCAGATTCCCTTTTACCAGAAACACATTTAAGTCATCAACTCATTTTTGCCATAAACTCACTTTTACCCGAACTAATTTTTTTGTCGTGAACTGATTTTTGTCCTACACTCATATTTGCCATATTCTCATCCATGACAGAAACTCATGTTTGCCATCACCTCACTTCTCTCAAAACATATTTTGTTATAACTCATTTTCGTCGTAACTGAAAAGTTAATTTTCAGGTGAGTTTTAACGATAAACTCGCACCTCCGTCAATGAGAAATTGTTCATGGAGCCACTGCCTTCATATCAATTTTCACGACCGCCTTCAATGCAATATGCTGTTTGAGTGCTGCTTCATTTCTTTAGATTTCGATAAATGTTGAAAATTGACGGCTAAATTTTGCTGAAGTACTGTGGGGTCGAATATTGATTTACTATGTAATTTCGTTTTTGAGTAAAAGATGTAACATGGAGCGAAGATATTTTTTTTCTTAAAATTTGTAACAGTTTTCTAGCATGTACATGGTTTAACTTCACCTTTTTTAAGCCTTTCACCCAACGCAGTCTTTTTTAAAAGGTTTCTTGATAACCAGTGCATAAATTATCTTAAAAATAAATGAAATAATACAAAGATCGATTACTTTCAAAATATACACTCTCTTTACGGACAAAAAACTGACAATGTTTTAAAAAAAAACTCAATTTTAAACATTGTCAAGTTTTACGGTTATCAATTAAGCAGAAATGGAACTGAATTCATTTCTCCCCAAAACCCGATGTACGTACACTTCCCCAGCAAACGAACGCAGCTTCCACTTCACCTTTCCTTTACCCCTGGAAAGGTTAAGGGGTGGAAAGATCAGGTTGCGAGTTACGAAACCCAGGTTCCAGATTTTGGATTATCAGAGTGGATTATCAAAGATTACCTTCACCTGTCCTTTACCCCTGTCAGGTTGCAAGTTTCGAGGCCCAGATTTTGGATTACCAGAGTCAGGTGACGGAATTAGAGGACAAACTGGCCGATTACCGCCTCGAGACCACCAAGCTCAAGAACGATCTCGTCGACGTGAAAACAAATGCCGACATCCAGCTCTGCGAGGCACAGACCAAGTTGAACGAGGTGAGTTTGGTTATGTAATTTCTTCGCTCATCAGCCTTCACGACAGCCATTGGAATATTTATTTACCTGTGGTTCTGTAAAGGCTTTGAGTTGCAGCTGGAATAATGCTTCGGTTACATAATTTCTCTCGGTTCGGTTGCATAGTTTTTCGTTCATCGGCTCACACATCAGCCATTACAATATTTTTTTTAAATGTGTGATTCAGTAAAGGATTTGAGTTATAACTGAAATAATGTCTCTGTCGATTCTTGTAAGACCTTACGTTGCAAAAGTGGGCATAATTCAAAAAAATGCTTGCGTTAAGTATCACAACTTTTGAAGGCTTCGGAATATTGCGTGAAAATTTATCAGTGTCGTATTACAACACATGTTTGTATATTATACTGTGTGAAATATTTCACGTTCTGCAAAACTTGTAAAAACCTTCCTGACGTATGATACGAGGGAGGAAGTATTTATTAGTTATAATAACATATTGTTAAATATAAATTCGTCTGAGGCCTCAGAAATATTTACAAATATTTATTTAATAAGTGGAATACTTAAGTTTACGTTAATAGTTTAGACATAAAACACATATGGTGAAGCCTTCAAACGGTTCATGTTCATCTGCAATATATTTAAAATGAAACACACGCCCAAATGATACCGAGTTAGACCTATCCTCGTAATACAGCCTCGTTTTCAGTTTCAATCATCAGTCTGAAGCATCAAATTGAAGAACAGAAGCCAAGTCACAAAAAGCATCTAGAGTGAAATCTTACGGGGCAACTACCTCAATTAAATATTTCTGTTTATAAACTTTAGCAAGGCAGAGCACTCGTTTCAATCTTTGTGCTGAAATTAAAGTCGAACTCGCAAATATAGGGCAGCTGATGGACTAACAAGAACTCGGTAATGATGTAATACAAAATTTTTCACTTCAATCAAAATCCAGATTGAATGAGCTTTTGTGTTATTTCAGGTATCGTTTTATCGTAACACCGAGGTATAAATTTGTTTTGCATGTTTCCCTTAGTGAAAAAATAAAGTCCGCTTAAGGGAGAATGGTGCCGGTAAAGTGGTAAATTTGAAAAAAAATTCTTCCACATTTGCTCGATTCTATCATAAGCAGAAAGAATATTAAAATTTAAAAATCCGGCAGCCATCGGAACAAGAGCCCGGTTTTTGAAAATGACCGATATTTCTGTCTAAACATAGCGTGTGCATTTAACTGAAATGAATACCGCTGCAATGTCTTGAAAATAAGCTTCAAAATTCGAGCCAGAAATATGAAGAACTTGGATTTTCGATTGTTAACTCTGGTGAACAACTTTTTTAAAATTCACTCCAAATTCGACCATCAGATTCTTAATTACCAGAGCACCTTTTTGAAAATACGTTCCTCAACTCAAGTAAAAAATTTTAAAAACTTGGATTATCAATTGCTGTATTTCTGACTTGAACCTCAGCTGGTAATTCCTTCCTTAGTACGAGGAGGACCGTTTGCTGGGCGGTGGCAGCCGCAAAGTTCCAGGACTGAGGACTCGGCTGGAGCTCAACTGGCAGAAGGAGCGAGAGGAGCAGCAGCGACTTCTGCAGGAGACGGCTACGCTGGCCAAGGACCTTCGGCAGGTGAGCTGGGGCATAGGGAAGTAAGGGTAGCTGGCGGCAGAGGGAAGTAAGGGTAGCTGGAGGCAGAGGGAAGTAAGGGTAGCTGGAGGCAGAGGGAAGTAAGAGTAGCTGGCGGTAGAGGGAAGTAAGGGTAGATGGCAGTAGAGGGAAGCCAGGTTGGTTCCTTTAGTTGGGTATAGATTTAAAAATGTGGACTATTTCATGAAAACCCAAATTGTACCACCGGCTGCAGTGAACACTGGCCTAGTATAGATTTCATATCGACAGCGTAACTTGAAGCCTTGTGCGATACTGCGTATAAAATCATATTATAGCGGAGATGACAACAATATGATCTGATATAGCGTTCATGAAACCCCACATAAATTTAAAATAAAATGTGAAGAGGGTTTTTACATCAATCGTTCATTTTTTCATGTATATTTACCAGCCACCGCGTTGAATCATTTAGTATTTCGAAAAACCGTCATGAACCAAATAAAAACTATTTATGTTTCTAACTTATTGCGTTAAAATTCAAATAAAAGCAGAGCGAGGAATAGTTTCGACGAAAAAGCGTCACAAGGCTCATGATAATATTTTTTTTAGAAATTGTCGAAACGCAGGAAATTTTCAGGTTACGGTTGTGCCAACGGATGACTTTTATTTTGAGCCGAAAGGCAGAGGCTCGAAGCCGTCAACGTTCTTGGCTCTCAGGGAAAGAATAAACTTCTTTTTCCCATTGCAATGTCAAAGGGCGTTGCTCGTTTGTGTGAGTGGTTCTTTTTTTCGCGTCCAGACGCTGTACGAAGTTGAGAGGGAGAGGGACATGGAGAAACTGGAGGCGAAACGCAAGATTGAACAGCTAAAGAGAAGCGTCAACATGGACCAACAGGACACCATTGGGAAGGTTCAAGAGGTGAGCCATGCTAAGTCTATTTTCACTCACAATAACAAAACTGCATCACTTATCCTCTCAATTTTGGAAGGACTTAAGTATCTTAATTTTACTGAAAAGAAGTTATGGACAAAAAAGAGCTCAACTTAAAAACACTAAGAAAAAAGGTAACTTTCACACTGCAAGAAAAATTGGGTACGTATGAATCAGATTCCTGCATCGGGCTGAATTTAGAATGGCGCATTCAATATACGTTGACGTTCAACACCCTCATTAAAAATTCAATACCAAAAAATTACAGAACACAGTGTGCTATCGAGACAGCCTACGAAATTCTTCACGTACACATGGCAAAATATTTTATCCAGAAGAATAGGTCAGGAATTTCCATCTCCATATTACAGCCCTGGGTAAAAGTTGAAGTAGAAATTAATTCAAACATACAATCTGCCTTGGGTTGTCACCAATTACTGTACTTCAGAAGAGGCTGAATGTAAGGGATGGACTAGTATTAAGTGAACGTTAGTTTTCGAAAATTTTATTGTGGTTTGTACGGTCATATCGATGTAATGAAATGTTCACTCAAGCAAAATGTTCAGAGTATAAAATTCTCTCATTTAAAGAGGATGTTTGGATCATTGTCAATTCAAACTATAGAGTAAGTATGAATGCCGAAAAACAGAACGATGACACAAAATAGAAATATTAATGAATGGACTCATCCAGGAAAGGAAAGTAACTAAAATTCGCAGAACTTTATCCTTTAATTAATTGAACGAATTTAGTAACGATAAATCAAATCTGCGCTCAGGATTAGATCCTTCTTTTAAATGAAAATTTTCCTTGCACGTGCATGAACCTTATTCCATGAAATCGGAGCTACAAGTTCGATTTCCGCTCCTTTTGAGCAGAAGATCTTCTTCTTCCGCTCCGGTGTGCACGACTGTAAACAACCCATTCTAGCCCTTGAATTTATTGTGTCACTTCTCGGATGCCAGTCTTATTTGATGTGAACTTAGAATATAATTCAAATTTACGCTGCAATTTGTCTTTGCGTGCATATTTTGCTGACAGATCTCAATGATTCATTTAGTATTTTTCGCAACTACAGACCATTCAAACACGAGCATCATTCTTTCTTATTAATTGAATTTGAAAGCAATTTTGAAACCATTTGTTGCTGATATAAAATGCTATTCAATTAAAGTCATTACCTTGAAACCCCAGAAATCCTGTTTGAAATTTAGACGTAGATTCAAATTATCCCGAAAACAGACAGGTAATTTCTGATCAAAATATATTTCATTATGCCTTAAGAGCCTCAGGATATTCTCGAGAAATTTAGCCAGAGTTTTGAGCTCATGATTGTTTCATATGTTTAAAAGATATCGTGAGATTCTGAATCCGACTTTCTTTCTCAATTTTGTCACAATAAGAACTACGATTCATTTTTTTTTAACTTCTGTTAGTGCAATTTCTGTTTTTGAAGAGTTTAGGATAAGACTTTGAATTACAGCGCGACGGCTCGTTGCTTCAATTTGGGCTGAACTCACTTCCTCTTGATAATAAAATTTGCTTGGAGCGACAAGCAATTTAGGTTTTTCTTTCAGATTGATTGCCCCGTTACTGGGAGAGCGAGTTAGCGCTTTATTAATTTCATGCAATATTTGAGCTCGAGGTATCTTGTGGTATCTTTGGTGTGTGACTTCATATAGTCGTGCTTGATGCACTGAATGTATATCTTAGTCTTAGAATCATTTGCTATTTTTTGCATTGCTTTTCTTAACGGCCTCCAAATTGAACTGAACCATAATTTCTACCTTCTCATAAGACATTTTCCTCATGTGATTATGTATTCTATGACAGATCGTATTTTTTTCCAACAGTTCAAATGTCGTTCTTGACAAATCAGATTTCGTTTGTGACAAATCAGATTTCGTTTGTGACAAATCAGATTTCATTTGACGAATCAAATTTCGTTTGTGGCAAATCAGATTTCGTTTTGACGAATCAGATTTCGTTTGTGACAAATCAGATATCGTTGTTCATTCACCTTAAAAAAATTGACGCATCGAATTAACGAGACCAACTCGTTATTGGGCTAAATGCATCTTTCTACGTCACCACATGGCGAGTAGAGCGGCAGATTTTCGGTGTGACTGATAACGTAGATAATTACACAAAACGTTAAACTATTCTAGTACATTAATTGGCTGAAGACGATTTCAGCGTAATGCAAGTGTGACTTAACAGATATGAATTGGCATATAATAAGACTATAAGTAATTTTGTTCACAAGAATATATGTATCTTTAGTATGCTGTTTAATGCGGTAGTAAAATAATTGTTCCGAAGAATATATGAATCTTTAATGGGCTGCTTGATGTGGTAATAAAATCGTAGTCAAAGACGGCAGTTTCAGATGAGTGATTTATAACATATATATATATATATATTTACATAGAACTAAAAGGAGGAAGAAGTGACGAATACACGGATATTAAACAGTGTAATAAAATGCTATAGTATAATTTCTTGTTATGTATGGTTTACCAAAATGTTTCACTATTGGTGGCACAGAACACTTTGAATAAGTTTTTCAGAAAAATCATAATTTCCAAAATATTCAACGGGCTTGCACCCTTTGGGCATTATTCACTGATTAGTGTAGACAAGTCTGTGGCTAATCTTAGAGTTCAGGTTCTAGACACCAAAAAAACGATAAAGGAAGAACATAAACTTCATTTAAAACACATTACATGTCCCATCGTGGGTCCAAAATACCCAAGCAATCGCTCGCAAATTCCCGGAAGAAAACACGAAAGTTCGTTTCCCATTTGGGTCCTTCATATTGACGCCGAAATTCAATCAATTCCCTATGCAATTGAATTTTGTCAGCTCCGTCCGAGATCCGGGTTTTGGGGCGCCAATGTAGTTACCTACCTCAAAAATCCCGTGCGTGCGAGGTGAAGTAAGAGCGAGAGTCTTCCTGACACATGCAGAAAGGTTATTTCTTCTGAAATAGAATTGTACCAAAAATAACGGTCACGTTAATCATTAGCATCAAAGTCAGAACCTGAGACACTGAAGGAAAAATTGCACGTACAAATTGGTACCTGGGCCATGCTGTTACGATGTTGTATTGATCAGAAGTGCCAGTGAGCATGATGCAATTTCTCACAATTAGCATCAATCCTGTGCGTATCTCTGATACGAGTGGGAAAAAAATTTCCCGACCTCGTCGTAAGGTGGAAAAACCGAATTTCGTGTCTCGTGCTGATCACAAATGTCGAGTGAATTTATGAATTTTATGGACTCAGAGTTAGTTGACAAATAATACGTGGAAAACACGTATGTGTCATGTATTTCACTCTGAGCCAATATGAAGTCACTCAAAATCGTAACAAAAAATTGATAACTCGAGTCCAGATTCTTTATGCAAGGAGCAGAGCAGTGCAAATTAACACTTTAGCATCTGGGTAAAATCAAAGGATTCGCAAGAAAAATATACTTCGCATATTACGACCTCGCTACAGAGCTTGCAGTAACAATTATGTGTTTGTGCGTTTCGATTCTTTAGCATATGATATTTTCGTATATATCGTAAATGCACTGATTGTTCTTTTATGCAGTTGACTATCACGCTACATTGGTCATAGAAAATGACTGCTGTTTAAATATAAGTTAGGAGCTAAGAGGTAACTAAGCCCGATTACTTAAAAATAACGCATGAAATGGCGTTAAAATTTCACTTTTTGAAGCAGGGCAGTCATTCGAACATTTATTTTCAGTGTCTAAATTTACCGACAGTGCAATCGTACGCGAATTTTTGTCTTCATTTCTTTGGAACATGAGCTACGGCATCACTTATGTTCGTTAAAGAAATGTCTCAATCAAAATATAACGGATCAGGTAAGGTATAAACCAAGTTTTAAGTCTCCATATGTCAGCATATATAATGATAATTTGAATCTATACATACAGTATGTGGAGGCGTATCCTAGCGGGATGGAAGTACTTATTTTATTGCCCAATCATTTACGAGTTCGATGTACGCTATATAGATGACCCTATATATTCTTCAGCGAGAGAGCAAAGATGTTCAAGCCCTACAAAGTTTGCTGTTGGAGAATAACGATTCAAGTTGTGCCACATCTTATCATAGCTTGACCCTTTAAAACTTTAAACTTTTTAAGGACAATACGAAAACAATCTTGAGATATTGGATCCCATTTAAACGATTAGGCCTTTTGGCCTGTCTTTGACTGACTTGGACTGTTGGCTGCGCAGCTACAGCGAGACCTACAAGAGCTCCGCGAGGCGCATGCCAAGTTGCGCCAGATAAACGAGAAGCTGCGACGGGAGAAGGACCGCACGGAAGTCGAGCGTGAAGCCATGCGGGACAAGTACCTCGGAGGCAGCAGAGAGTCTCTCAACCAGCAGGCTAAAGTGGAAAAGATCTCCGAGGAGGTGAGCTGAAACTTCATTCTATCTCTCGAAAAAATTGAAAAACGAAGAGAACTTGTTTGGTTTTCTTCGTTAGACTTCATTGATATGAATCAACACGACATATGCTGCTAAAAGTTAGTTTGTTTGTGGATGTGTTTGCTTGACGTGATGTTTGCGTTATACAGTCTACGGAAGTTAGGGCGAAGTTTCCGCGCGAGTTGTACAACTTTTTCTCCGTTTTTTTAAACGACCTCGCGAGCTGGAGGTGACCTGTGAATTTATCTTATCAACAGCGACTCGAGCCGGGAGCGGTCTGGTTTCACTTTATGAGGCTAGAAATACGAGAATTGCCTAAGAGATAGACTGGCGTCGTAGAATAAATTTATTCAATTTGAGGAAGCCACGAGAAAAGATGAGCAGGTAAATATCCCGTAATTATGTTGCATTTCTGAGGGTCATCGTTAATAAGGGTGCTAGAGGAGTACCATCTTGTATCTTGTGTTGAGGGGCAAAGCCTCATCTGCCTGTGAAAAAATTGTTTTTACTGTAGGTTACGAACGTCTGTTAAGTAGGAAGATGAAAAATCGGAAAAAACGCATAAAATACTTAATAAATTTGCAATATTTAAGATCGAAGAGAGTTTCTCGTGTCAAATAGTTTATTGCAACCCGTCTAATAGACTAAACATATAGATTTGATCAATCTGGTACAAATAGATATTTCTGCTGATGTGCACCTAAAATTCAGGAGTATTAATATTTTTTAAAATAAGCACACCAAATGATCAATATCTCCACGGTATTATGTCATTTAAATTATTTATTTTACAGATGAGGAAAATCAGAGACCTGGCACCCCTAATATTGGGGGAGAGCATCGACGGCAGAGAAGGCTCTCTCACCAACTTATGTGAGTTTTCTGTCTTAATCTTCTCTTAAGTTTAACTCGTGTGGCTCAGTATTCGCGTATCTAACAATTATATTATTCCGTCACTGTGTATTCACATGCGTAGATGATTTTGCCGAAGGTGAAATGATGGCAAAGTGACCGTTGCACGATTAAATGTCGGATTTAATAAACGGCATTGGGTTTTTGAGACAAATAAATCCAGCTCGGGGCGTTGTAAGTACCTGTGACCCCGACATATCCCAGGAGACTCCAAAATTCTGGGACTTACGACACTCGCTGCATGCGACTGGAGCATCAAATGGGAGCACACACACTGGGGCATTAAATAATTTCAAGTGTTAGGCTCAAGTTTTGAAACAGAGCGAAATGAGAGTACTCTTATTCAGTATACTGGATAAGTTCACGATAATTCAATATCCGCAGTTAAATTCAACAACATTCCATGAATATAGAAAGTCCGCATGCCCTGTATTTGATGTTCAAAACTAAATAATTATACTGAACGAATAAAAATTCTGGCTATGGGAGATGCTAATTTTATGTTGGGAAATTGCTTCAGTTGTCAGCGGTGGAATTTTATATTTGTTTGCATGCTCTGCAAGATATGTCAATAACCGGAGTCAAAAAAGTGAATTTTTCTTGAACCTGATGTACTTTCTACATTCCAGTCATTTTGAAAAGATTTGTTCAGCACCGCCTGGTACCAGCTCAAGGCAGACACCCATCTTGTTCTGCTGGCAAGGTGCACGATTCTCAGCCTGCAGACTTGACTGAAAATTCTTGCTATAATTGCACTTGTACTTCATATGTAATTCAGATATTTTTTCTATTCGAGTCGTCGGATTTGACTAAATTCGTGAAGCAAAACACGATTTGTACGTGCATTTACCTCATCATACGTACGTGCTGTTGTATGTAATGTCGTAATGCATACGACCAATGTGTAGCTTTGTCCTTTATGTCTAGGATGTATTTATTTCTTTCATAGTAATTTCTTGTTGCTGTTGCGGTCTTTTCCGTTCGATGTCGGAATTACTTCTGAGAAACTAAGGAAACCTGGCTTTATGATGGCCAGTGTTTTACTTCAATGCTGACAACAACTAAATTGTCGACTACGATGTACTTTGTTCTATAGCATTAAATACTTTATTGAGAAATAAATAGATTATTTTGAGCAACATATTTATTTACTTAGTTACTCGAAATTAAACATTTTATCTAGGCAACAATTTGGGATCTTCCTAATCTTCAGCATAAAAGAGAAAACCAATAAAACTGTATAGAACATTTGTAATCGTAAAATATATTTCCGCGGAGATAAACAACTCGTAAAAAATAGAACGTTTCGAGCATTCACTCATTAGCAGCTGAGAAACAGTATTGAATGTAATCTGCAAAAAAAGGGGAAAAATAATGCAATTATATTTTTTAAAGTAAAAGTACGATAAACTCCTTGTTAACTTGGGATAGTTGAAATGAACTGACTAAAATTAAGTTTCACTTAAAAAACGAAATAGTTTTTCCTTAATTCAGAAGAAAATTGTCTACAATCTATAGCCTTGAAGCTATTCAAGTTTACTGTAGTATTACATTCACAGGCATGATTTTTTATGGCTGAGTGGAATGGAATAGTTAGAATGTTCCCCGTCCGATAACTTCTGCCTTGATGCTCGCCAATTCTACAACATGGAGTACTGGAAGTCATGCCCACATATTCAGATGCACTAAGTGCACAACTGTATTTATGTATCAAGAATACCTGCATATCAATAGGAAGCATTGAATTTAAAAAATGAATCAATTTTATGTTTATTGACCATTAAAATTAAAAATTTAAAACCACTTAAATATTTTTCCAATAATTTCAACATTTTTTTCATCATTTGTTCTGCCTGAGGGCCATGATAAGGGAAACAAAAAAAAACGACCGTCCAGTGTCAGCTATAGGCTGAATATTAAAAGCGTTTGTGCATTTCCTCTCTAAAAATTTCATTATTTGTGATTCGATAGTGAGTGTTGAAAAACCATTGTCACAAAAAATATTTTAGCATGGTAAATTCCTAGTGCAGGACCCGGTGCAGCTGCAAACATTTTACGCACGACACAATAAAACTTTGACAAAATGGAGCTTGGAAACAAATAATAAAAACTATAAAATCATGTTTCCAAACCTGTAAAAGATTCTTTCCAAAACCCAGAATAATCACACCTATTATCCTGCTTAGGGATTTCAGAATCCCTATTCATTTTCAAAATGGAACATGTTCTAAATAATCACGTAAGTTCATTTTAAATATCCCGAGGCAATACGTAGCTTCTTGCACTTTAACTACAAAAAATGTGATTGCGTTATTTTTGCTCGTTTATTGCTAATGAGATGCTTTGTTGTTCCATAGATGATGATGAGAGATTGCTCGTGATGTTCGATTATAATTATTTACGAGCTGTTCATCTTTTCGAAAATACATTTTACGATTAAAAATGTTTTATGCAGTTTTCCTAGTTTTCCCTATTTCTGCTAAACATATTATGTACTTGGAATCGGCAAATACCTTCACACTCAAAGAGTGTACAGTCTTCATTCCGTCATTTCGCAGTCCAAATTAAAAAGCGAATCAAACAAATCTTCCACTCGCTGCTTTCATACCCGACCCAGAATATCGAGTATATTTTTTATATCCTTATAATTTAGTATTTTTATGTGTAATACCCAGAATATTTATTTTTTACCCTGAAGACCTGTTTTTAACCTAAATTTAACACAGAATGGCTTCTAAAGAGGGAAATTATTCCAGAGTTCTTGGAAGTCTAAGAAAATATATTTAATCGGCTAACTAAAAATACATCTCGCTTCCAAGGTAGCGTGAAGCCTCACCTATTTTTACACCTTCTGCTCTATTTTGTACCCTTGTTAAGACAGGTTTTGATGAACGCTGTTCACTCAGTATTTATAAATAGTCCGAACTAATTCCTATTGTGTTCTCTGCAACAGTGAGTGTTGGTTTGTTGATCCATTTGAAAATGATTGAAAATAATTTCTGGTCAATCACGCGTCTTTGTTTCAGTTCTACGAACATTGTTGCACGGTAATCGCTATCCTACGAAATTGTGAATC
>VOMN01078552.1:0-10199 GCA_014899125.1 Orchestia grillus | reverse complement strand
ACTGGACGGGCGTTTGCGGTGTCCGAACTGGACGGGCGTTTGCGGTGTCCAAACGAAGTGGAATTTGAAAAGGAGTCTCGAAACACGGCACTCCAAAGCTACTTTCCGAGAAGCGGCTCAATACACTGATGGTTCTCACGCCCGTACGAGTTTAGACCTCTCCACACACAGCTGACTTGGAGCCTTTGGAAGTCATAGAAAATTCCTTGAAATTTACTAGTAACGATTTCAAAATAAATTAATTTCTTGAAGTTCATATCATTTATAGGGACTTTTCGAAAGTCTATGAACTTCGTCTAACATTTTTATCCAAACAAATTTCAAGAGTTCCTCCAGGAATTTTCGCTGCATCAAGACCAGTTCAGCCTCCACGAAACTACTGACACAGACGTGAAGCTCCATCTTTGAAAACAAGGCGAACAATCACAGCCATGGGAAAGTGATGGATTACGATAAGAAATGCCCACAACAAAGAACCCCACAATCTCCAGTAATGAAAGCCGCATCACTCGTTAGCCCGGAAGATAGAGTGTTGAAACATCGACCTCGCACCACTCTGAAGTCTCTGCCTGCCTTTATTCAAAGGCCAGTCTTCAGGTCCTGTTTTTACCCAGTTCCAATTCTTCAGAGCATGGTGAGGGAAACCCCACTGCAGTGATAAAATATTCTTAGTCTATGGCTAAACGATCATTTGATTCAAAAAAGATTACTCATTGATATGAAAAGTCGAGTTCCAGCCATGAAGGCATTGTACCAGCAATCGAAGCAGTTTTGGAAGCACCACGAAAATCTGAGGCACACACCAGACAACACCTACACAACGATTAGCGTTAACCTAGTCAATCAGTAATAAACTTTTTATTTCCACCTGCATGTCAAATAAATTAAAAGAGCACCAAGTAATATAGACGCAGACTTCACTCGCGACAGTAATTCACAAGATTTTAGCTCAATTAATTGACATGGGTGGAGGAGTTTAGTTCTAAGAAACCAATCCGAAAGGTGCAGTGGCAACACCGGCTGTAGAAGACCACATTTCTGACGTTGAATGTAGTAGTCCCACGGTGGATGAAACGAGGCAGAAAAACAATCCAAAATAGAAGGCGAGATCTCGTGATGTGTTGTTATATATACCGGTAACCTTCATCAATGAAAAAATTCGCGATGCAATCAAGATATTTTATGTCTTGTGTTTACAAGCTCAAAATACTATTCTGAGGCTAAAGATAACTCGATAAAAGGGCACATACCTCATTAAAAAACAGTAAAACCTGGCAACGAACGAATCTTGACAAGATAATAATAGACGAAGCGCGACTGGTCCCTGCTCTAAATATTGCCCAGAGGCGCAAGCGTCGGAGGGAACCGCAGCTGTGCGCCGCCGTCTGGCACCCCTCGGGAGTTGCGCGTGAAATCAGGACCAATCTTAGGGTCTCGTGTTGTGTTCGTCCTTCGCATAAACATTCATGCCAATTGTATAAAATAATGAGGCGATAAAATGCGTGAATAAAAAGCACAATGTAATTATAACAATAGAAAGGCACAGAAGCAAGAAATTACGGAAAAAAGAATAATAAACTGCTCGTAAAAAGTGAAGAAATCGATTCAGCTATATGGAGTTATGGAAAACGAGCAGAGATCAAGGCAAGGAAAGCGTTCAAAGTAATAATAATATAATGACATTAGAAAATAAACTAGTCAGCCCGCTAACAGCTGATCTCGTACGTGACGACACTCCACTAAGCCTCGGCTCCAGGTCCACCAAGAGGAAGACGGTGAGTCCAATGATGTTCTTCATCAACTCGATCAAAATACGAATGACGAATTAAGCTATACAAGAGTTAAGGAGCACACCAGGCCACCAGCACACTTCCAATTTAAGGTCACACTGGTCCTTCTAAAAGAACTCAATAGTTTTAAAACAGTCAAAACTATGGTTCAACAGGACTCGTTTCAAATGTCACAAAACACAAACTCCATGCTTTAAAAGTCTTTTCGCAACCTCAGACTTAGGATGGAGGCAAAAACCACTCCGGCTTGGAAGCATATCAGAGGAGGATGAAGATGTTCCACATGAGAATTCTAAGCATAATAAAATAGAGAAAAGCATTCGGAATTAGAGCATCAAAAGTCACTCAGAAGTGTTGGACAAGGCATCGCGTGATGTGGTCAACTCACAAGTTAAACATGCAAGCCAGTCTTCGTTTGATGGTAAAGAAAAAGAGAACTGAGCACAAGCTGCGGGGCTCGGGATGGAGGTAGGAGGCCCGGAGATGGTATGCGGTTGCCTCGCATCACGTGTGGGTGCGTCCACCACCACCACTTACCGATGGGAGCCGAGTGACAGCTGCTCGATCTGCGCTCCGATTTGAAAGAGTCCGACTCTCGGATGGTGTTGGTTCGACCGCCAGGGGTTGCAGGAGGGGTAGACGAAGATTGTTGGTTCGCAGCGGCAGCCGCAACTGCAGACGCTGCTTGTGATGTGACCGCTGTTGACGTTGCTGCTGCAGCCGCAGCTGCTGCCACTGCTGCCATTATACCACTTCCAGCACCACCGATGCTGCTCCCACCTGATGATTTGTTGCCGCTACTTCCACCGCTCTTAAAACCAGCCATAGCCCCCACCACAGACGCCGCGGTGGTCTTGCGCTTGTCGTCCCCGCCAGCAGATCCTGTGGTACCGCTCACATGGGCACACCTCACAGTATCCCACCGCCTCCACCAGAGCAGTGTGGTCACAAACACGACTAAGCCCCACCAGAAGGCGACAGAAGTTATCCACATCGACACACGCCACGTGCAATGCGGCAGTGCCTTATTTCACTACACCCAAAAAAACCTTGTCAAATAAAATGGTAAGATTTCCACGACACACACCGGCAAGGAAACTGGTCCGCCGGTGCGACTGACGCCTACCACCAAATACACCTACGAAACGCTTGTATATAAACTGACATTTATTCCCATTTGCGCTGTACTCCTGAACCTTCAATAGATGAGGTGCTTACAGTTAGCTACACATGAAACGGGTTTCAACGGGAAGTAAAACCTTGAGAAAAACTGCCACATAGGACCTGCTAACTGGAGCCAACAAGAAACTACTGTCACTACGGCGACGTGATGCATCGCAAAAAAATTAACGCCCATAATTCCGTATTTACAAAGCGATATGACTTTGGCTGCAGAGTTTCGTGTAAGAGTAAATCTAAATGTGTGAATGAACCAAAAAATATGCACAAATCAAGCTGTTTTAAGCACTGGCTTTCTTCGAAATCCACCATTAGCAATGACAACACAGCCAAAATTTATTTTTGTTTAAACAATAATTCGGGGGCGGCTTACTACACAACAAATTTGCAAGACTCCTCAACATCCATTCATCATCACCATCATGATCATCATCACGAAGCACAGGCAACAGCTAAAATATGCCAGGCACGAGGTTAAGGTTTTGACATTGACACACCAAAGTAGCTTGAGAACAAGAAACACGATCGAGCGTTCCTCAAGCGCAGCCACTGAGTCTCGACACTGAGGGGAGGAAGCACAGTCGAGCAACACTGCAGCGACACCGACATCGCTCCGAGGCAACCTCCTTAGCTGCACCAAGTCCCCTGTGCTTGCTGCCAACACCACGTCGCATTATGACCTCAGTCGCGCACGCTGAATACATTCAGGCCGCACAAATAGACTACTACACGTACGTACTTATTACGACAGCCACACGACTTGAAGCAAACTCCACGACACGTGCGGGCGCGTCAACTGCGCGCGCGGTTGACACATTTACGGAAAATATCACCGTGGATTATTTGAGGACACGATCACAGTTGATTATTCAAGGAAACAATCAGCGTAGATTATTCACGGACACAATCACCACAGATTATGGGAAGGGAACACAACCAACACTCAAGACATGAACGATCAGCGGTACAACGGCGAGGGGGGTCATCATTGTCGCACTTCTCTGCCGACCTAAACGTGGCACCGCCTCATTGAGCTGTCACCGAACAGCTCAAATGCACATGTGCACATGGGACCCACTATTTACCCCATTACGGACGGATATGCTCTAGTGGTAAATATTTTATCCTTGCGTTTCAAAGAAATTCGGCACCATAGGTTAATACGATTCCTCCTAGGTCTGCTCGCAGACTGAGTTCGCTTTGGCAACGTTTTACCTGGTTTCAGCATACATGAACGTCGAGCCACTTGCAAACATCACATGAAAATTTATAGGTGCAACATTCTACATGTGAGCGACGCCTAATTCCGCACCAAGAAAAGCTTCAGTTTTCATTCGAAAACGATTTTGTGGTAGACATGACTATATTCTGCTGAATAGACTAGAGTGAGTTATATTCGATACTCCATTGCCTCGGTTCTGGGTTATTTTCGGCATTTCACCGTCTTGAGAGTGGATTGTTTTCAAAATTTTGTATTCGGGGTGTGGGTTATTCTTGGTATTTTATTGCCTAGGTTGTAGTTTTTTAGCATGTTCGGTCTGTACGATGTCGAAACGACCCAATCGGGAGAAAAGTACCCCACGTGTTCTGTACGAGTTCCAAAAGAAAGCGTATGATTGTGGCGAACAATGTAAAAACATGTGTAACTTAAGAGTGTGAGAGTTAAACAATGTAGTAAGGCGAAAAGAACACCATGACGACCTAGAGTGCCTCACATAAGCAATGTTACATGGCAGTAATAACGTAAAGCACATTCACCTGCGTATATACATATACATATGTATATGTATATACTGTATATGTATGTATGTATGTATGTATATATGTATACTGTCGGAAGTAACTAGGTAACATAGCAGTAAATAATGTAAAAATGTTTCAACCTAAACTATGTAAGGTAAACTACGCAACATAGATGAAAATAATGTAAAATTACTTTGACCTAGATTGTGCGTCAAATTAGGTAACATAAAAGTGAATAATTTAAAAAACTCTTCTACCTACACAGCGAAAGAATATGTTCTGATGTATGCACACCAACTAATCCACAGATAGAATATATGTTTTTTAGGTTAAGAAAAATAAAAGTTCACTAAAAAATCAAACGAACTTAGGAACTGAGAGAACGCAAGTGTAAATCAGCTCAAAAGCATGAGTCGTACTCGAGTGTCGTGAAAGTGTCCAAGTTGAACATTAAATCATTCTCCCGATGTCGAACAATTTGAATATCCTTCATCCCCCTAAAATAAACGGGTTCAAGAAGAAGCAAGTGTTGGTCACAGAAAATGCTGAAAAATTAAACTTAAACACTCGCCTTTTTGTGTGTAAAATAGAAAAAACATCGCAAGTTACAAAAGCTCAAATGATAACAAGAAAAAAGTGAACGAAGCTAAAATTGAACCGTCAGCAGAGAGTGAAATGCAGAGTTAAAAAATCGTGAACAATTGAAATATTCGAGCGGCGAATGTGAGAAAGTGTGGCATTGCTCAGTGAGAAAATCGAAAGAGAAAACAAACTCGTGGTTACAGAGAAAATCAAAATGGATAATCATACAGAATTACAGCTACCATTAGATAATAATAGTAATAAAAACCATATTATTAATGATATATAAGAAGAGGTAGGAAAACCATACCTTCTAAATCTCTGGCGATAACCGTCGAACTCCTGTCCACTTGGGTCTTGCATTTGTCTGAGGAGAATGCGAGCATCGTGTTACAGCGGAACTGCTCTCGCCTTCAACGCACGAGCGCTTATTAAAGCTTACCGCTGCAGGTCCGTCCCTTGCTTCACATGGCTATGTTGAGGAGCAATAACGACTCGCAGGCGTCACAAAATTAACACGAAACTCTTGGGTCCTCACTCTTGGGAGAGCACGACAAACAAAGGAACACTCACGAGAACTTCCAAGTAGACAGACCAGTAGACACCACTACACCTAAATCATCACGCAACCCTATCACGGCATTTAACTCAACGATCAAAATGAAGAAAAAAATCAATGGCACGTAGTGGCGAGGAGTGGCAAGGAGGTATGGAGACATACGTATGTAAATGCTTATCGACACCAACATTTATCGAGAGGTCATTTTCCAAGAGGGACGAGCAATGAAGCACGTATCACACACGGTACAGCACCGTCCACAGAGACACACAGAGATCCTGACGTCACGTTAGGGCCGAGTGACGCAAACGAGAGACGGTGAACACGGATGGGTGCACGCGCAACACACCACAGCACCGCCAAAGTTTCAATTATAAAACGACCAACAGTAAGGACAGGCGCCGAGTTACAGTCAAGGCTACACACGGAAAGCAAATTAAATAAGGGGAATACCGCACACCAGCTACCAAGGGGAAGGGAGCACACGCTTCAAGGCACTTGGGTAATGAATGGATGGATGACAACTTTACGAAAACACCGAACATGTACGACTACGTTAAGCCGATGCGGATATCGTAGTTTAGAAGTTAAAATCAGACACCGACAAGATAAGAGAAGCGTTTAAATTAACAGTTAAAGAAAAATGCATTGCGGTTAGGCCAAAGAAGGAATTAATATCACACACGCTTAAGACCATCTCACCTACGATCGTGCGACCAGCGACTGAGTAGGGAAGTAAAATTCACCATTTTTCACCTCGTACTTTAAGAAGGAATTTACCTCACGTTGGAGCTACGTTTATAAGGACGACTTCTTAAATGAGGGAATAAGGACAACGTATGGATTCAAATCTCTACTTTATGAGCCTCATTTCAGCTGGCACAGCGTTCCTTGTGTAACATTTATGTGTGGAAAGGAAGGAGGGCATTATAAATTAGAGTGCGGGTCTCTTCAACAACTTTCCTGCAAATACGTGAAGAAAGCGTGGAAATATTTTAATTCGATACAAATTAGGTGGTAATTTTCGCAGCACTACGATGGTTCATTTTGAACGAGGGTAGCTAATTGAAGCGCAAGTCGAATAAATGTCTGCGTGGGCCCGTCAATTTACCTAAATTGAAATTAACAGTGAGAAATAAAAATAGAGATCAGCCTTAGTTAATGAGAAAAACCAAAACAAAATAGGCACAACTACCATGAATCCAAAAATTGAGCTACTTAGTTCGATAAAATAAAAGGCCACTCCTTGTAAAATGAACGAAGTAGGAAAATGATGTTATTCATCTTTCTTTCATGAAATAAAATTGCACCATATATTTGCTGGTTATATTTCTTCCTAGTCTCGAAATAACTCGGGAAATAACCATCATTTACAAAAAATGTAAATACAAAGAGAAGTTCAGTTAAGTCATTGAGACAAAAAATCTATTCCGTGAGTCAAAGTGGTGTGGTAATGCATGTAATGAGCATGCTCTCTATACCCTAAATATAATGAACTTGTCAACATGGTCTTAACATGCCTGATCATGGACACAAACAACCGTCGAGGTTTTCACATCGGCTTCAGTTCGCCGGAACTACCAAGAAAAGTTTTATTCAAAGCCTCAAGTGTACCCACGGACCACCATACCTGCCAACACCAACGTGGTACATGAACCAACTCTACCAGAAGCCAACGGACTGTCTACACTAAAAGAAAAAAGGGGATCGTCCTGAAATGTCAAGAAAGATACGACTACCCAGAACCCACCTGTGCTGAACTTAAAGCTGTACTCGACTGACTTCCTGATCAAGAAATCAACGACCTTCTGTATAATATTTTGGAAAGAGTAGGCGTCAACATCGACTCCGTTGTCTCTCAAGAGCACAGGAGCAGCGACAATGGGATACCGAGGTAAAAAGGAAGACTTACCGACCTCCCCTCGTGCACGCTCGAGTGACTCGGTAAATTCAAGAAGTGCCAATAAGAAGAGGCCGCACAGATAGGATGGAGATTGTGCACAATTAAGTAACAAGAATATTCATGCAACGAAAGAGTAGAGCAAAGGAGAAAAACCCGAATTTCATTCACAAAGTAACGAGAGATACAAGGCGACAAGGCGAAACTCTTGCATGGTTCCCTAAGTAAAAATGCGCTTTAACCAAACCTGGATGAAATAGGGTACCTTCACAATGTGTGAATCGAAGGACAATGCGAAGGTTGTCAGCCTGGAGTGTTCTACTTCATCATCTAAAACTCTACGTAAATATTTCTCTTCATGAGTCCTACAAAAACTACAGCGGTTCATGTAACAGTCGCGTCAGCCGGTACACGTGTGGTGATGAAGAGATAGCTCGGAATGGGAAGGTTTAAACTAAAGAAGAATGCACATGAATACTGTATCTCCATAAAATAAATACCTTTCTTTCACGGTTCAAACTCAAAGCAGATATTTCGATGTACAATACTTATATGCTGGGCAAAACTTTCATTGAGAAAGAGGCACAGTCGTAACACTAAAGCCTGCGTCTAACTTAATTTTCACGTAGCAAGCGGACCCGTTAATATATCACTACAGTATAACCTATATTTAACTATACTTTCACAAATAAATTGCCCCAGAAATATTACTATAGCCCACATTTACCTACCCAATAATAAGTGCACCAGAAATACCGCTACAACCTAAGCAAAGCTGACGGCGATTCTCACTTAGAATGAGGCTCACCCACGTCACCTAACCCCATCAAGTGTCCTCACTGCTAGGGCCTCACTAACGAACTGACTTGGTGGGAATTCACTCGCAAGATTTTCCTTTAAAATTTTGTTTTTGGACTTGATGATCAGAAAAAAGGTAATCAGATCAGAAAAGTTGTAAAAATACTTCTTGCCACTTAAATCACCAAGTGCCATGGTCACTTGGGCAGGCAGTACTCTTTTTTTTACTTGTCAGAAATATTCAAAAAAATTTCAACAAGGCGCTGGTTTTCATTCTTTAAATACTTCCAACTTTCTTTATTGACGAAGGATATTTTCTTCACAGACCTAGGCTTCTTTTTACACCATAAGGTCCAATCTTCTTTAACCACTAAACCTTTTTATACATTGGGTGGGGGTTTCTTTCAACACCCAACCATTGTCTTGATGTGGGGTCAGGGCTTCCTTAAAGCCGACTTTTTTACCGCGAGGTGGGTGGGGGTTTTCTTTACGCGCCTAGGCTTCTGTACAAATCTTTCACCCATTCAGAACTACAGAGCGAAAATGCAAATCAAATATTGATTGCCATGTGGCAACGGATCCTCATGTGAGCCAAACTTCAAGTTGAGTACGGATACTTTGTACATTTTCATCCCTCGAAAAAAAAAAAACGATACAGTGGGCACTCTTACCAGATTTTGGATCGAGAATCAGTTACACCCGTGAGGAACTTGGGGGAACTGAAAGAATTTGAGAAACTACAAGCTTCAAATTTTAGATTTTTGTTATTATCTCCAATCTGGGATCGGCGAGCCTGAGAATGAGAGAGACTGAGAGTCGGAGGCTCGAGAGAGCGAGGTTTCAACTCTTGCAAAAATGAATGCGTCGTCGCCAGGAGCGTCAGCAGAGGGTACATTTTTCTCAATCCTATACAAAAAAGATTTAAAATGAGGCGACGATTCGGCGCCGTCCTCAGTGAGGTTCTTAAAAATCACTCGAAGATTTAAAATTCCCCTCAAAAATCTTGAAAAACGAGTTTGAAATGCTAATGCCCTATTAAAAAAACGTAAAATGAGTATAGGATTTGAATTCCTACTATGAAAGACCGAAGAACAAGTCCAGAACTCGGAATCTTATATAAAAGGACTTAAAACTCGAGTCAAGGATTCAAATCAGAAAAGGAAGAAAAATGACTGGAGAGCTTGGAGGGCTAACCGAAACTGCAATTCAAGATCTAAACAGCGTCGACAATGGCCCCATGGCTCCATGTTAAATGACTGGTGAATAAGAGTGGCGACGGTCAAGAGGTGAGGGGGAGTAGTGCGACTCTGACGAGACCTCTACTCTTAATATGTAAGATTTACACTCGGTTTCTCGGCCAAATGGGTTTTTCAATGGCGAGGGTCTTGAGAATAGCATCGGCAACGCTACATTGCGAACACTATCAAAATGAAGATTTTTTTACGTGAACACGCCCTAACAAGAGCTAGAATTTTCGCACAAATGCGTTAGATAAAAATACGTTAGATCGCGCTGAGCTTTCTGCACAAGAGCGTCGAGACAGAAATTCAAGAACAAAAGCTCAAAATATGGAAATTTGGGCTGGACTTATGGATGCGTATCGTGATGGATGTACAGGGTGTCCCAGAAAAAAGGAAACCCATTTTCA
>VOMN01078548.1:0-14169 GCA_014899125.1 Orchestia grillus | reverse complement strand
GTTAGTCACATGCGCTGTTATATTACCGATACGAGAAATACTTTGTTCTATTATTTATCGCGTATTATCTATTATAGCTTCTGTTTTCTTGGTATGTATTTCATTCTCACGCGCCTTGTCATTGATTGGAACCTACCCGGACGATTCGTACGACTAGGGTCAATATTTATTGATAGCCTTCATTTACTCTTTGATATTGTGCAGATGTTTTATATGCATTTATAAAAGTTAACTATAGTAACCGCGTTTTTCATCCATTTAAGTTGCTATCATTGATATTTGTATTATGTTTATTTACCCGCATAAAACAAAATCATTCCATTGAACTAAGAACGAACTGAGAGTCATGACAGTGGGGAAGGGGATTTTGTTTCAAAACTCGATCAGCTTCGGATAAGCAATCATGAAGTCAAGTTCATTGGAAGGTTTCCGTCCATTGCACGGCCAAGATTCACCGAAGATTATAAAGCCTCAAATCCCGGCTGGCCGTCCTCAGATATTACGGTCGTAAACAACCGATAGATTCTCGGCCTTAATTCACGGACGGCCAGCTTCGAATATAACGTCCTTGTTCGGCCGTGCACAAATGTAAGCGAGACAGAAGAGTTTTGAGGCCGAGACGGCCGATTCGCCTTTAAATCGTCCCTAATCGACCGTGTCTTCCTTATTCCACCGGCGATAAGTCCTTGAATTTTAATAAAGTAGTGGAGATCCCGGTTTGATAGTCTAGCTAAGCGCGGGTCATTCAAAAAAATGTTACACTTATGTTTTGGCAATCATTGGTATACGTATTGAACTTCGTGAACTGATGGAGAATGTGCTTCTAGGTAGTCACAGTCGAATGTGGTTCTAGCTTGCTGAGCTCTTGCTTAATCCAACAGGTCCGTTCACCATTATCTGAAAGACGCCTGTCCGAATACGTTGGCGATCGTAAAATTTCAGTTGTTAGAAAATTCAACACGAGCTGTCTGCTGATAATCCGCAGCAGCATGTTGTTTGCTGAAAATAGTCTCTTGCAAAATCTTTTGGAAAAGCTTTGTTATTATATATTACTTCATTTTGAATGTTCTCCTGACCTCGCACTTTTTTAGTTGCATTTATTGCTTGAACTGCATAACAATTGGTTTGTTTTGGTTTGACACTAAGAGATGGAAGAGTTAGATCGTATTTTACCTTTCATCCTGAAGAATTTTATAAGAGTACATTTCTATGTATGTTTGAAAATGGAATAAGGCCCTTACAAGAAATGGACGCAATGTTTATGAACAAATATTTTTTTTACCCAATGGCTTCATATTTCTTGTTAATTAAACACTTTGAAATCGGACATTACTTTAGCACAAACTTGATATTAAGTGTCCCGTAAACACTTATGCCCGAGGTTACGCCGAGGAAAACGAGCCACTGCGTTGTTGCCGTTCAGTTTAGTTGAGCCTTCATTCTTTACTTCAGCTTGTGGCGGTGTTGTCCGAGCGCATTGCGAGACAAACACTGAAACCATGCGCAGTAATTGGGAATGTAATGAGTTACTCTGTGAGAGGGAAGCATAAGTCCGGCTAATATTATAATATATTAAATTTGTAATATACAGGGTGTTAAACAATGAGATCTAAAACGTTGACGGCAGGCAGAGACTTGCAAAGTAAACACCTTTTTACGAATGCAAAACATTTAAAAACTCCCTAGTTTTCAAGTGACTAAGATCTAAAATCTAACCTTGGTGCCCAGTTATATGAACTCCAAATAAAATGGTACCTTTAAATAAAAAAACGAAGGGAAACCTGATACAGGTGATATATCTCAAGTTTCTTCAAGAATATGTAGAGCCATTTGTATCAGCACGATATCCCAAGTCTCTCATGGCTCCGGTGACTCTTTTTTTGAACGTGAAAAGTGGGTTTTTATTAGTTCCATGCCGTACTTCTAATGCCAGATAGTACATACCGGTGAATTAATATATTCAGATTTAGCGAGAAGTACTACGCCTTACATCTCTCCTCTTGTCCGGTGAACATACAATTACGTTTGGGTCTTTATTTCCACAGTTAATCTTTATGAACTTTGACGTACATCGACTTCATTTTTTAATATTTTATATTTATTGTAATAGTATGCTTCTGTGTAGTACTTCTCGATAAATTTGAATGTATTAAAAAATTAGCCAGATGAATTATTGCTCTGCCCCCTATTTTTAGCCCTCCTGCCTAGCTAATATGTCTTACGTTCTTTGAGAATTCGAATATATTTGGATATTTTACTTTCAATACATGATACCTGGTATTAAAAAGTCAGATTTTTAATGACGATAATCCATAGAAACTTGATTGAATTAGTTTCTCCAATCTGGCTATCAGCGATTTTCGGTGCATTGAGGCTCTAAAGTGAGAGGCACTGAACTAAAAAGTTTTGAATTAAGAAAAGAACTTGATATAATTGTGAGGTCATGAAAACTTTACACTTGAATTACTGGCTATCTTTTATAACGGAGGTATTTGAAAGCTTTGACCGCGATTCCCATCTAAGGAAAAATTTTATGTAGACAAATATTTCCGTAGTGTATTTAATATGAAGAATTTTATTTTCACAAATTTGATTATCCTGTAATTTTTATTCTAATCTAAACTATCATATCCGAGTAATGAACAAAATTTCAGGAAAACTTGAAAATTGTACTCATATTCGTCAGTACAGTGGTTACGTTAGGTTAGATGATCGCGTGTACCACATATGGCGCACATCGCAGTTTAAGTGTTAAGTACCATTTGATTTGTGCTCAATATTGTTAGTTTATGGTTTTCGAAATATCTGCTCTGACCTCTGAAGCACATATTTCGAATATTTTCTGCTAAAAATTTTGAATACAGATCATACGGTGCATCAATTAATGAATTGATTAATTAATTAATTAATCGACATAGTAATTAATTAACATGTCGAGCATCAATTTACTGACAGAAACTCGTCGAATAACATAGTTGTGTGAGCTCCGAAATTTCGTCTACAGGTAGAATTCAGTGCAGACGATGAGGTGACTTTTCATCCGCTGGCACAGGCAACTAGTATGCTAAAACAGTGACTGTACTTTGAAAATTTAAAAATAATTTCCGAAGCCCTGTCCGAGATCCTCAAAATGCGAAGATGTCGATTGTTTCAAACCGAAGACGGCTCGAATCGTACGTGGAGGAAGCACGACGCACCATTTCTCACATCATACTCGTTTAGCCTAGCCAGTTTCCTGCCACTTATCCACGGTGTGAGCTTAAGAATGAATTGATGAGTCAAATTGCGAAACAAAAATCATCAAATCCTTGGCATCCCTGCTGAAATGAATGTAGGACCCATGGTTCATTGTATGTACATCGATCCATTGTTGAAGCGATGGTGATGACGACCCGCTCAAAATTAATAATAATTTTCAGGAAATTCGTTCAACACTTTTCAACCACCTTTACTGTAGTCCATTCGCAATCAGATATGGGAATTTTCCAATGGTGCATAAATATCATTTTTGTCAATATGTATAGTTGCTAATTTTTTGTAAAAATTGTTTAAAAAGTTCAATCAACCTATATGTCGCTCTTTCCATCAAATAAAATTTTCGCATAACATTGCACTGTAATTATGCACTCCATTTACTGAAGTAACAAATACCAGTTTAGTATACGTGTACTAAAATTCATTTGATATTATACCTGTTTGTTGATCAGTTTCGTGACTCAGAACATTGTTTCGAAAAATAATTCAAGGTTTGAGTGAAATAGCCTAAGTAGTGGATGCCAGTGTATAACGATTCTTGGTAAATGTATTCTACCTTATTACAAAATGAAATTCAGTTAGATTTATGTACCAGCGAACTATAAATCCGTAAACATATGAAAAAATCAACAGAACCAAAAACGTAAAAAAATAAATTAAAAATTCTATTATTGTTAATCAATGACATTTTCTGGACGTAATAGCAAACGAGGGGCACTCAAAAATACGCGAAATTTTGTAATTCTTTATTAAATTTTCTATGCAATGATCGATTTTTCATCATAACCTTACCTCCGCCAAGGTGGATATACTCCTCCAGGCGGTGTTTCCATCATATAAGACCATTTTTGAAGATAACTGCAGGCCCCTTTACGAGCCATGTTTTTACTGCGTGTTTTGCTTACCCTGTGAGTGAATGTACCTAATCCTGAAAATAGGTGCCTTGCAACTGTTCTCTAACTTTTGGGAGTAAAAAAAGTCAGATGGGGCTAGGTCTGGGCTATGAGATGGATGTGACCACAATTCTCATCGAAATTCTCTCAAAACTTTTTTTGTAACGCGTGGAGAATGCGCTGGCGCGTTGTCGTGATGGAAGAGTATTCCACGATGGAGCTTTCCTGGACCCTTTTGAGCTAATTTTGTTCTCCATTTCCTCAAAGCTTCTACATATTAGGCTCCTCGGACAGTTTTTCGACCTTTTTAAAAGTCTACCAGTACGAGGAAATTTTACCTTGTCGGCACTCGGGTGATGGGAGCAGTCCGCGTGTTTTTCGAATTAATCTCGTATTTCATCATTCGTAAGAAATGACGTAACAGCGCATTCAAGGGCAACTGTGTTTTTGTGCTGCTCAAAGTTAGCGTTAAAAGTTCCCTAACTTTTTGAAATTCTCAAAATTTGGCCTACCTTGTTTCTACAAATATTAAGTATTTCTAAACTTAATAATTTGATTTACCTTGTTCAATTTCTCTAGAAAATTCACTTGGGAAGCAAATCAATGAGGGACTTAAATGATTTCAACTTACGGAATTAGTCTGAATTACACTAACGGCATAGAAAAGGGCAGCTTATAATAAATGATGGGACTGACACACAACTCAAATTTTATCAACAAAATTTTGAACTCTGCTCAGCTGCCCACTACATTGAAATCAACGACGATTCTTTAAAATCTTTTGACGGCGATTAACTGATGCTTCAAAAGTTTGTGAAGTTTGTATCCATTTGCCAGGTTTATTCTATAATAGCCTTTTTACATCACGAACTGCTTGCTGCGCGTTGCTGATAATTGAAAAATAAATGAAGTTTTAAATAGCAAACTTTCATATTTCATATCTCTGAATTGTTGGATATGAAAATCATTGCAAGAGCTCATGAGCCTATGATATCCTACACGGAACCGCTGATTTTGTGCAATAACGTTAGTGTCAGAGTAAGCAGATTAATCTCGGTCAGTTCAGACGTCTCAGCAGTAGAAGTTAATGCTTTGCTCTCCACACCCATTACACAGTCCTTTAGCAATATGTAATGAAGAACCACTCAATGGCAAGATGGTGACAGGTTCAACGAATCATAGGCTGTCTCGCCAAAAACTCCGTCACACTCATACGCATCGTCGCAGGAAGTCGTGGAGATCACGCGTGTGCCTGCTATCAGAAGCACAAAATAGACCTCGCAATACGCCAGCAATTGCTCAAGAATTTGGAGCAATGAGCAGCGGCTCTGTGCGGCCAGAGCTGATGCTGGAAACTCGGTGCGAAGTTCTCGAATTGCGTGCAAGAGCTGCATACACAAGAGGCGCTCTGATGACGCCTGGAGACTCACGACCTGCCTCGAGACTCGACCACGGCGGCTTCTTGGATCTGAGGCATGAAGTGATCGCTGCTTCTTTCCGGCATAATAAACTTTTTTTGTCAAAACAAGAATTCCACTGTCGTTTGATTTTTAGTTACTGTAATTGCTTCGAGAATACTACTTTTCTCACGAACAAGCAGCTCACAACATAAAGTTGACAGATTTAAAAATATGTATGATAGCAATGAATTACATTCGCTAAATTCTTCGAAAAAAGAAACAAAGAGCTGATAAAATTGAAGACACGATGTATTTGAATGTATCAAAGAGGCTGAACGGAGCCGAACTTTGAAAGCTCAATGCTTTTTCCTGATCCTGTGCAGGTAATGTATTCGAAACATTTCCCTTATATACCAACTCAGAGATAGATTCGGTTGGCTAAACCGTTTAGTCCAGAACACATTTGATCAAACCTAGTCAAAAGTGTCGATTGCGTCACGCAGCAAAGTGCCAAATGTGCGCTGTATTGCTAGGCTGTTGTTCTATTATATCACAGAGAAAATTTTAAGCCGGTTCTGAGGTGTCCCTGTAATGCTCGAAGTACTTCCTGTAGTACTCCAACCACAATCTGAAAGCAAAAACGTATCTCACCTCTTATATCTGCGTGAGACGATAGCTACTGGTAATTTGATTGGGTACTTAACTATCATATAAAATCCTCCAGAAAAGAGGGTATCCAAACACCCCAAAGAATAAAGGAAGAGAAAAAGAGGAATTACCATCACTAATAGTATGAGATGGATATTAAAGACACGTAATAGGCAATGTATTCTAGAAATTGGCAGTATAAATGGGAATAAAAATGCTAGCATCTGCGTGCAAGTAGGCGAATCAGTCATGTGATGTTAATTGCACAAAATTCGAATAGCAAGTAAGCCCAAAGCCATCTGGTTTATTTTCCAAAAGCTTTCTTCAATTTATCTATCCTTTTGTCACCTAAATTTCCAACTCGTACCCAGACTACTCATTTAGTTATAGGAATAGGAACAATACCCGTGCTTTGCCATTTATCAGTCGCCCATTAGATTTTATGCTCATTCTAATATTCGGTGTTCACTAATGTGGTCGGCAGATATATCGTTGTGTTCTTTTCGTTAGGCTTTATGGCTCATAAACCTTAATCGACATTTCAGACAAACGCTGCGTATTATTATGCATGGGATATCGACTTGGCTCGTTCGTGGATGCACAGTCAATTGCACACACCTGCATCCAGTTTTACAAGGACGTATTTTTATGTCTGCCTCAATTTCTCTGTATGCCAAACTTATATGTACGTGTGCAGCTTTGCTGCCAGAAGGAATCGTTCGACACATATAATATTAAAAAATGCACTGGTTGCACGTGTACTATATTACCGGTAATTTTTGTGTGAGTCACATTTTAACTTGGAGTGGATCCAAGTCATTTAAAACGATACCAACGCTCTTGGTGAAGTAAGTGAATGTATAAAATACCTAAAAAAGTATATCTATAGTATAAAAGACCTCAGCCTCACACAGCCTAGAATTCTTTTCCCACTAACCTCTAAATATAAGCATAATAAGTACATAAATATTTGTATACAGAGCAGCCAAAAAAAGTTTCACTGGAGCCTAGTTGCTCAAGAAATCTTCATAAAACATGTAATAATTCATTCTCAGTGTAAATAAAGAACAACATTTTAGCGCATTATCTGCAGCTTAACTTTACAGTACGATATTTAACAAAAAACTCAAAATTAAGCTCAGTATGGTGACAGTTTTTCCAAAATCCTGTACATCCGTCAATACGAACACAAAATGCGTATAAATGAGGGCTTAGACACGACAATTCAGGCTGTNGCTAAAGAAAGGCCTCCTGCGAATCGAAGACGTGTCACCAAAAAAGTGAAATGCGGGACGACGATCATAGCCGGTTTGGACGAACGCCGCAGATGGCTACGGAGTAAGAAGCTAGAATTTCGGCCGAAAAGTGGATATTTCGCCACGAATTCAGAAGTGGCTCGTCGGCGATACGTCCCTATCTTCGCGCTTGCACGACGTAACTGTGACGTTGTACCAAGAGGTTCATTTACTTTCCTTCTGATCCGTCTTGATCCGGAGTTTCTTTTCAAAGTATTTATGTAGCAAAATCCAGATGCGAATGTCTACAGTTAAATCTAATTTTTGTGATACTGTTACAGATCGCTACTAATATTTGGCATTATACAGATAAGCTACATATTTTTTTGTGTTCATATCAGCTGTATAAATTCTCAAAGCACAGAGGCATGCTCATTTTCATGGAAGTGAGATGTTTAGTGAGATAGGTAACTACCTAATTTAAAGCTTAGATTAGTTCTTAAAAGGCTGAGCTCTTTTCGCCTCATTCCCGTTGCTCTCTGCTGCATCTCATATGACTCTAACCGAAAATCAGCAGTCCTTTTGAATTTTACTGCGCAGATACACGCATCTGACTAAGCTTAAAACTGCCCTTGCACTCAAGTTTTCGAATATATATAAAGAAAAAAGATTTTCCAAACAAAGATAAAAACTAAGGACGATAAATGATTTAAGATTTTGGCACGTTGTCCGTCAATTCGAAAAAAACGCAAGTGGAAACCCGAACTTGAGAGCCTACAACGCAACAGTTATAGGACCAATCAAAAACGCTTTGTTTGAATTCCTTATTAACACTTCAAGCTGACAAAGAACAAAGCAAAGAGAGACTGTGAATCATACGAATTACAGTTCATTGCCTGGTCTTGCAAAACGAAAGAATCATGAATACCCTGACTTCACTCGTTAACATTAATTGAACAATTTTCACTGACGAATTAGTTGAACTATCCTAGCTTTTGGTTGAGAAATTTGAATATGAATGGCATTAGATTATGTTCAGTTGTCCTAATTTGCTAGATGTACCTGTGCTAACCTCAATCATAGTAGCACAAATGTTCTTTGAAATTCATTTTTTAAATAACTATTATAATATTATGCCAAGAAAATGGTTGAAATTCATATTTTAATAAGTAGGACTGAGTTTGTTCTTAAACATAGCCTAACTTCAAATAAAAGAACTTAATTATGTGACCAGATTCTCCATGCTGATCGCTTTTATTCCTTTTCCGGAGTGGTGTCTCGATACTGCCTGCACAACAGTATAGTCTGTAAGCAGAGAAACGTTGCAGTTTCCTGAGAGTTCGTTATATTTTCCTTATGGCATGATGGAACCGTGCTTTATGTACGTCACTCACTGCACGGCAGCTGCCAGTGAAGACGTAGTGGCGAAATTGTGTCAAATGGATTTTGAATACCGTGTTCCCCCTTAATTAAAGTCTTTTTTTTGAAGTATTTCGACAATTTCTGAGTATTTGTTATCTCTTCGATTTTCAAGAACGATACGAACATTTTTAAAATCTTCCCATACTGCTCTTTCTTGGCCCTGAATAAATTAATTGAAGTTTTATCTTCAAAAGACCACGAATCGCCGCGTCAACAAAGATGCATTATCAAATTAAACCGTAAGCTTTCGAAATTGTTTTTTCAGGTACAGAAACACTTCCTGCTCGCTCATTCCTCTTACACTGATTCATGCATTGCGTCCATTTTTTGGATGCTTGATGGATATGATACTGAGTTTGAACAAGGTAACAAAAGGTAATGGCGATAGATGTTTTATTGATTTCACTCTATATTTTGCTAATGAAATAATAAATACATGAAAAGTAAAGAGATACAAAAATAACTTTTTTTAACTAAGATTTTCGGCATCTCATGACTTCTAGCCGTATTCTTTACAGAATAGCATTCATTTCAGCAACTGAACAATATTTTTATTTCAAATTTTAATCTGATGCAAACGACCAGCTAATGACTAATTTCTGAAAACTTAGCAAAATTTATTGAGAAGTAAATTTTATACGTTAATTAGTTCACGTGTACAGGGGCAGATGAGTTTCGTTTCTTTCAACTGGAGGAACTCTGGGGGCATTTTTATTTTCGGGTAAGAGGTTTCCACGTAAGGCCAAAATTGACTTTTTAGTGAAGAGACCCATCTCGTTCCTCCCCTGACCCAAAAAAACAGCAGTACTTAGTGTATCCCAAATATGTGGAAAACATGATTGTAATGACCAAGTTTCTGCAGATCTGATATTGATTGTCGGTGTACTGAATTCCTTTCAGAAGTGACCGTACTTCCTGCACTATGGTCGATGTAAATTGATGGGTGAAAACTACCATTGTGCAACAATGCAGCTTTTAAACCTCGCTTCGACGAGTCTAGTTCTCTAGTTTGTACGTCAAATATATAGTACTAGTCTAATCACTGACATTTCCAAACGGCAACCGTAGGATATTCCTATCTATCGTACTGAGTCAAATCTTACTTTCGAGTCCTGTATTCACATTATACACAATAACATTACGTAGTAGAAGATTTCTTCGTTGAAGCCTTGAGGTTCTATTTGTTTTATGCTTGTCTTTGCTCAGAATCCAGTAATTACCTTCAGCCTAAAACTTGGCCGGATCACTCAATAGTTTAGTTATCAGCGATAGTTCCTGTGGTAATGAAAGACGCGATCATTCTTCCTTTCCGCACTGTTCGGCTACGTTTGACAACACCAGCGTACGCTACAAGCAGGAATTGTACCAGCTGAGTATACGTTTGATACTGGTCGAATGGCTAATGAAACGCTGGGATATTCCACAGTCCGTTTCTTATCACTTTACAAGCCAACTTGTGGGGAGGTAATACAGAGAAATAGCAATCGTTTACTTGATTCGAAGGCTTTCTTCAAATTTTTGAGATGCCAAGCCGCACCAGGTTTATTGCTTACAGCGCATGAATTGTACGTAATATGAGGCACCCAGTGCTTGTCTTGAACTCCTACCTGAATACTAAAGTGTTGGCGATGCGTTGCTCATTATTAGAGGAAATTGACGTCTCTACGTACAAATTATCACCTCACCGCAAACGACACAAAAATTTTCAGAGGAATTTTTTGAATTACGAGACATTGTGGTCTCTAACCTGAAATTGCTAAAATATTGTAGCAATTTGGAGAATATTAAACTTCATCTTTCCGAGTGACACAAAGGGCCTACGTACAGCCCTCCTAAATTTTAAGCTCTTCGATGTCAGATCCTCTACTTTTGGTTTCTCGCATGGTCATCTCATCCAGTTTAGTGTACGAGCAAGTATGGATTTTTTAATGGAAACTTTTGCCAATCACAACCTTATTAAGTCGATTACCCAAGGGCAGCCATTGAATTAAATCAGTATTGAAAAATAAAGTTTGGATATTGACTCAAAATTAGACCCGCACACCCAATACGTGTTACGTCACTAAATTTTTTCCAATGCGATAATGCATTCTCATCCCACAAAAATATGAGCGGGTTAATTTGTTTGAAGCTATTGTACACTTTTCTATAGATTGAGCCTCAAAATCTGTTATAATTAAGAGTCAAAATATTAGTGTAATTATTTGAAATTCCCCATTTACTGTATTAAAGTAGTTTTTGTGTCCTGCATCCGAATAGATGTTTTAGTGAGAACAAACTCTCTTTAAAACAGAAATATTCCTCTCAATAAATAAATTAATAAAATAATGTAATTTGAACGTATCGAGCACTATAGCTTACTAGCTACAAGAATTTGCACAACACATACTTTTTAACAGTGTAGTCATATGGACTGCAGAGTAGGAAAAAATGTGATAAAGAAGTATAAAAGTGGTAAACGTTGGAAATACACTAGAAAAACCAAAATTGTTGAAAATTATAGAAAACTTCAGCTCTACGGTTGACTATTTTTTTACGGTTGACTACACTACACGTCGTTTGAAGATGGCTGTAGTTTATATACATATTTAATAGATGTAAAATGCGCAACTAAAATGCGCGAAGTCGGAGGAGCAAAAATTTACAACTTTTTTGTATGTTGACCTATCCAGAGAGATTATTGCCTCACGGTAGAATGAGGGGGAGAAGAGAGAAGAGCATCAGTGCGGTGACAACGGCCAGTAAGTTAGGCAATCCTCACGTAAACTGCTCCAGGTTTCAAGTGCTCGGTAAACAGTAGTGTAACTGTTGGAAATTGAACCGTCCGCAATACTTCAGGATCAATATAGAAAGAAAAAATACCATGCTTAGGGGTTGCATCTATTTTTTCTGTACATATCCGCCATGCTCTTGACATCATATATTCTATGTTGTTGCAACAGCTATACTTTTTTTTAGTTTTTTGCGTTCATATCTCTTTACATTTCAGAGCCTCTAGCCTTGCCCAGATTCAGTTAGCTGATTACACCTTTCAGTATTAAGACTTGAACGCATTAAAATTCTTTCAATGCTTCTAACAGCATGTTAGGCTCTTTGCCTTGTAGAAATGTTGGCGTTGCTGTTAGATTCTTGGGCTTCCGCACGTTTATTACGACTTTTCTCGATTTAATGTTTAGTGTATCCTCTAGGCTAGGATACTAACAAATTTTCACTTTGAGCCGGTTTTAGTCGCCTTTAACGGGACTATTGTTCAAGGTAATTGTAAGTTTAGTTTCAAGACAATTTGGGAATGACTAGAATTCTTTGTGTCCTGCAGAAAAGTAAGGACTGAAGCGTTTTCGTACCATATCAGAACTCAAGTTCTGTCTATCTAATAGTCTCCAAGGACGCCTGCTGCTGGCACTCGACGCATCCTCTTCAGAGTTCTTAATGTAACGGTCGTGGAAAACTGCGCTTCTGAGAACTTCGATTGTCATTCGTCGCTACTGTTCTAAGACCGTTCCAGTGCATCATGTCTCAAGCGTCGTATGTATTACCCGGTGTCTAGTCGATGTCTGCCTTCTATGACTATTTCTGTCTCTAAAGTGTGCGAAACTTTTCGCTGCAACTTGGGTTGACTTCAGCCGCTTCCCCCATATTAATATTGAGAATCTTGTTTTAAATTGAACAGCATTCAACTATGACTTTGAATAATGCTGAAAGAATTTGTGTTTGTTCCTACGATTCCCAACACAACTTTTTTCGCAATATCAATGTTTCAGTCAATAGAACTAGCAACATATCAAACTAAATGACTTTCAAATATAACTTTCCATTGTGTCATGTACCAGGAACCATTCATTGAACTATAGTTATTATCCAAAGTCTTGACAATCACGCTGAGTGACAGGTCAGGAAACAAAATTCACAGTTTGAAGTTTCAAGGCGAATTGCATATTTAATTTTGATATTGTACTACTAGGGACTTACTAGACCTTTGAAATAGTTACAGTTTGTAGTTAGTGATATTTTGTAAGCGCCATATTTACAAAATGTTCACTGTTATTCTTTTTTGAAATAACGGTATTTTGTTTCTTATTCGGTCGGCAAATTGTTGACTTTTACTTTCATACGCACGATCTCTTACCACTCTCAACTTCAAGCGTCCCTGCTTTGTAACAATTTTAACTCTTTACAAGCATTATACGATATCATGTATGTACGAAGAATTGTTTCATTGATTTCATTATTAATCGAAATTTCAAAGACAGTCACAATTTCACGCTCAACGATCGATCACCGAATAGAAAATAACAATTAAAATTCTCAACCCGATTAGCTCATTGAACCTTTTATCCCCCAAGAAGATATAATACGTACGTCCCCTTTCAAACAGCGTACGAGGTATGTCCAAAAAGTAAGAGTACTGAGCTTTCGTCGCTAAGGGGAAATTTTTTTCAACGAAGTTAGCAGCACTACGTTCAAGGTCAATGTTTTATGAGGAGAAGACGCATGTATTTTTTCGGTCAGGTAAAACTCTTGTAGTGTTGTGATGAAAGGTGTATCTCGATTCCGTATCCAACCAGCTACGAATTGAGGTGTCTAATCCAGTTTCTTCTTACGAAGGGAAACGCGCAGTTCCAGATTCTAAGTGAAATAGAAGATGTGGATGGGGATGGTGCAATGAACTCTACTAATGCACATACGTGGTGTCGTGAGTCGAAAGTCATCCTGATGAATGCTCATGATGAAAGGAGAGGACGTTTATCAATTATGACTAAGGAGATGGTGAGGCAAAGAAACTATTCGTGACGACCGTCATTTGAATTTGGGTAAGATGTTTTTCAAAAACTGTTTGACACTGTTCGTCTACGCCAACGCCACCAAACAACTCTTGGATTCATTTGGTTGAGACGTAGTGCACAACCCCGCTTACAGCCTTGATCTACGACCTTCATATTTTTGTCTCTTCACCTCTCTGAAGATGTTTTTGGCCGGAAAAAGATTTTCGACTCACGATGAGGCCCAAAGTGCCAGCGATCACTTGGTCAAGAGACGTCGGGAAACTTTTTTGAGGTAGTTATGAGAAAGCTTATAGATCGGCTGACAAAGTACATTGAGGAGGAGAGCGACTGTATCGAAAAATAGTGTTTGAGGTACGTATCTGAATTTCGTAATTTTCTTTCAGTACATGATGTTGCAGATAAATCCATACCATTTTTCTCACTTCTGTTCAAACTTCAATACCTCAAGAATAGTAGTAATAAATCTATGAAAACTTGACAGTTTATTGAACCGATTAAGGGGAGCTTCTCCAATTTGCAAAAACTTTTTTGT